>JANRGW010009969.1:0-31561 GCA_024733675.1 Psilopsiagon aymara
CTGGAATGGGTTGCCCAGGGAAGTTGTGAATGCTCCATCCCTGGTGGTGTTCAAGGCCAGGTTGGACAGAGCATTGGATGGCATGGTTTAGTGGGAGGTGCCCCTGCCCATGGCAGGGGGTTGGAACTGGATGATCTTAAGGTCCTTTCCAACCCTAACTATTCTATGATTCTATGACTCTATAACTTGCTGAAACCTTTACAGCAGGGCTCCTTATGCATTCTTCTTTTAACCAGCTCCAGGACATGAGAATATACCCACATTGGCAAGAACTGGTAGAACAGCTAGGTAACCTCTCACTTCTATAGCTGATCTTCCAAATGAATAACAAGTTACCAGGAGGAACGCTAGCTGGACACTGAAAACTCTGTAAAACTTGAAAACAAGGGAATTACTCAGCGAATTCAAGTGAGGGAAATACACCACAAAACCCAAATAATTGACCCCCAGCTCCCAACTTTGTATTTTACATAACATGAGCTCCTATTTCAAAAAGCCCTTTTTTTCTGTAAGACTTGATGAAAATTTTGTTGTAACATGCTAACAAAATCCACCCTTCATCATTACTTCAGCTGTCCAAGCAAACAGATCAAGCTTCTTCCAAGCACATTGTGAAGTCTTAGCAAATAGAATCTGTCTGACCAGCAGAAGATCCTTCAGACAACTACCACCACACTCAGCTAAATATATGTAAGCTACCAGCATAAGAACCCTACAAACTCAGCATCAGCCTACAAAGTAAAATGTCTCTGGTTGCAAACGCTGCATCGTCTCCAGGTACACCCTCTGTAACAAAGACAGCTGTTGCTCTAAGGACTATGCTTGGGATTCAAGTTGCACACACAAATACCTGCATACAGCCATTTAACTGCCAGATGCACTCTTAAAGGCAAGTCTTAGGTCCCTGTATAACCAAATGAAAGAAACAGCAAATCCAGTACAGCCCATCTTGAGGAAAGCCCTAATTGAGGGGGGATGAATCTTCCTCTCCAAGTTCCCTTTCTCCTTCTTTTCCCCCTGTCGTCTGCAGAAGGAAGCCCTAAATGACTGGTTAGATGCTTAATTCTTAGGCAGCTTTAGTTGCACAGAATTAACATAAGTCGAAGGTTTCGCTCTTAACCATAAAAAAATTGTTCCACAGCTGAGGCAGTCCCTGCAGCAGCGAAGCACTTCCTTGGAAGGAAAAGCAAGCTGTTGATTTGGGTGGGGGGATGTTGGGGTATGGAAGAGGTGGAAGAGAGATAATAGTCAAAATACTGTTTAGGCTCTAAGCAGAAAGAGATTTTACTCTTAACCAGGCTTCTCCCCTCCTCCCCCAATGTAGTTTTCATCTGAGATTCAGAACATAAAAATAAAGGTCTGGGCCAGTTATAAATACGAAGTTAAGCACAGAGATTCCTTCATCTTCAGAGATTTTACTTATTACCTGAATTGCCTCATTTGCCTGATTCACATAATGAAGGTTTTCAAAACACCACTTTGTTCTTAAGTGATAAAAAAGCAATCACTATAAACAACATCCTCAAGTGTTGCTTCACCTACTAAGATTAGATGCCAATTTAGATCACAGGAAGCTGTAACACTTCAATTTCTGTGCACTATGATATTTTTACTAGGTTGCAAAGATTACCCACATAATTCTCTCTTCATTTTTTAAACCATAAAACTATCTTCTGTCATATTTATGTGATGCCTTAAACAAAGCTTTTCAAAACTAAGCTACTGGAGCCGGTTCACACTGCACTTTATCTCATTGCTTCTGTCATTTTTATGTTGCCCTTCTAGCACAGCAGAGATGATCGTACAGTGTCACAATTCAAATGCATGACTGTGACCCTTGAAGAAGGGTTTCCATAGAACAGGGTCAAACAAAACAGAAAGTGGATGAGAGTTATAACGTTGCCTTGTTTCTGCACACAGCACAGGAAAATAAAGGCAAAGGGATTTATCCAAGAAGAAATATCTCCAGGTAATTGTCAGTTTGAAGACATTATCGTATTTTATGACAGTACTACCTTCAGGCCTCAGAAAGAAGCAAAAGTCTCTTTGAACAAGGCATAGAAGCCTATCTTTGACAAGAAATCAGCACAGGAATGTGCCCAAAGTACTAACATACAGTGCTCATGCAGACATAGCATTTCTAAAGATCAAGTTTCTTAAATTAAAACAGTGCTTTTACAGCTCAGTCTTTTATTGCTAGGAATATAAAATTCTCTATCAGGAATCCTTTCAGGAATTAATTCAAAAATCAAAACAATAGATTGAACAGGGCAGCTTTGTTATGGCAAAATAAAAAGAGATGGGAAAGCCATAGACTCAGACGTCTTTCCCGCTGTCCAGAGAAAAACAAACAAAAAAACCAAACCAAAAAAACCTACATTTGATTTCAGAGTAAGCACGGGAATTTTGGATAAAAATAGTCACCAAGAACCTGGTATATAAGACATATAAACCAGCACTCTATGCAGTAGCAACAAACTTTCTTCATTTGGCAGCAATTTTCATTGCAAGTCCCTAACTCTTGCTACGGTCTACCTTGCAGGCATTGTGGAGGCAGCCTTTTTCCTCCCAGTAGATACACAGTTGATAAGTAAACCATTTCTCTCCCTTGACTGTAAGGCCTCATGAGCTGCTTATACTGCATCGCCAGCATCTTCAGAAGGATGATGCAACAGCATCCAGATGCCCTCCAGATAGCCTCAAAGAATCAATGCTTATGCCTAAAGGAAAGTCAGTGACAAGTAAGTTCCTAAATCCCAAAGACAGCTTTGGAAAAATCCTGCCACAAAAATCAACTGAGAAATTGTATTTTATTATTTCATGGATTCATGCTTTGTACAGCAAATAGCACAACAATGGCAGGAGCTTACCAGCTATGCTGAGGCGAGTTTTCCTGGCAGAGATGGCTTGCCTCAATCTTTAAAAAGAGCTAACTCCTTACTTTCTTGCTTTTGCTGGAACCACAAGGTGTTGTATTTGCGGAGTTAGTTGTGGGGTGTAGAGCAAAAATGCCTTTGGCTTATACATTTAAACATAGCTGTGCTCTAGAAAAATACTGTAGTGAACACTGAACATAATTTGCTGGCACAAACACTTTCTCTTCTGCACTGCGCTACTTCTGACACTGCCTGTATCACTGTCATATCCAAGTGCCTCCCAGCAGTGCACTAAGTGCTGCAGCTAATATCCGATGTTCAGTTTACTCTCTCTCTTCCCTGAGGGAGAATCATATGCACCACAGTATGAATTGTTTTGAGAGAGTACAGATTTTAAACAGGTACAAACAGCTTTTTATTGAAGCTGACAGCATATGCCCTGAATGAAAGGTGCGCTCAGGCACATCACGCACAACAGAAGTTCATTTCACAGACTAGTGCCAATATTCTCCTCTCCCATTAAAAGTCTCCTCTGAAAAGAATGGCTCTATCCTTTTGGAACAATGTTCTACTGAACCAAATGCCAAATCATTAACCACTGTCCTACCATAAATATCTATGGAAGACTTTTTTTACATA
The DNA here is from genome assembly GCA_024733675.1 of Psilopsiagon aymara. Classification (NCBI taxonomy): domain Eukaryota; kingdom Metazoa; phylum Chordata; class Aves; order Psittaciformes; family Psittacidae; genus Psilopsiagon; species Psilopsiagon aymara. The sequence goes on from JANRGW010009969.1 coordinate 3,516, forward strand.
TACTAGTGCTGAACAACACCATGACTGTACAACTAAATCATTCACTGTTGCTTGTGAAATATTTTGGAATCCCTGAATAAGAGAAATATCAGTTTATTATCTGATATAGGATATCAGTCTTTGTTTCCCCTCTGTTTTGCAGACTCATCTTCAGGTCACCTCACCAAATGCTTATACTCTTCTTGAACTAGAGCATCTCTTTTTGAGTTCCTTGGCACTCCAATTTCTCACTCCAATTTAACTTGCTCAGCTGTGCATATCTTTATCCTTACATCTGGTTCCTGAAACAGGCCTGCCTAGAATATTTTATAAAATCTGAATGAAATTACCTTAATAGTGATGTTATTTTGAAAATGCCATATCTCTACAGAATGATACAGTTAAGTTTTCTTAATAGCTTGTGAACTCAATAGACAGAAAGCACTTCTTCCTTAGAAATGAGCAAAACAGATTAAACAATCTGAATAACACTGAAACAAAGAATTAATTATTCATTGCAGAACTTTTGCATAGAACAAGATTGTTTTCCAGGGTTGTTTGAGGGTTTTGTTATTGTTTTTTGACAAGTCATCAAAATCTACAGGCTGTAATACTAAAAATTCTCATTCACAGACCAGAATCTTTTCTATAATGAGGAAAAAAAAAACAAAAAACACAACCAAAAAAGTGCTATTTAAACAATATTCCTACAGACAGGATATAAGAAAAAAACCAATCTGTTCTGCACATGTATCTGAAACATATATATTTCCTATATCCCCTAGCAGACCTACAAACAGCAACTGATTCAGCAGTTCCTAACTTTCCACTTGTTGATGTAGTTTTCTTCTCCATGAAGAGTTCAAGTCCACACTATCAGCAGAAAAGACAAAAACCAAAAGTCACAAGAAAAGAGACAACAGCACCCCTGCAGTCTTAACACAACTTCAGGTTTTCAACAATAAAAGGTCTCCTGAGAGCTAGAAAGTCACATTTGAGTCCCATATGTAGCTCAGAGAAAAACAGTTCTTTCTAAAAGAAATTAGCAATTAAAATTTAGAGATTTGATTTAACTTCACACAAAGAAAGTTTCCAAAGAAGCACATCTGCCATCTCCACTGTGCTGGTGGACTGAGATACTGCGAGTGCTAGAAGCACTGTCAGCACAAGAACCTAGAGATCCTGAAGGTCTAGAGCTCAGCCTCCAAGCTGTTAAGTTCAAAGTCACTGAACAGGTTCTGGTGGCAAGCAGATGTTTTAAGCCGTAGGGGTCCTGCATGAATAACCATCCCTTTTCATGGAAGAAAAAACAGGTCAAAGAGCATATTACTCTTATCACAGTGCTCTTCTCTCAGATAAGCACCTCCAAGTCTCAGCTGAGCACTGCAGCAGGTAACAGTGTCAGACAACTGACACTGAAATTAAAACAATGGAAAGGATAGATACAAATATGAACGGAAAAAAGATTCTTCTGGGATTTTGATGCGAGCATTATATGAATGGGATCAAGGTAACTCAAAAACACTACAACCAAACAGAACAACAATTCCCAGGGGAAACTTGTATCCAGAGTTAAAATTCTTCTACCTGTACCCACTTCAAGCTTTTTTGCCAAACTGTCCCCTCTACCACAGAGCCAGTCTGATTTCAGAAATGCTTAACACAAAAAAAGTTTTACCCACATATAAATAATAGAAATACTCCTTTTTTGCAACAAATATTCAAAATCCCAAACCTGCAAAATGTAACAACAGAATTTGCAAGTATCTTCAGGTTATGATGGCATGACAATCCACTTTGAATTGGATCCCATGGTAACCGCAACATTAAGGTCCCCAGAGAGCCATCTCACACACAAAGATTGGAAGAGATTGTCCATAGCTTTACAGTTGAAAAGACAGAACACAAACTTGATTCAACGCAGGGAGACTCTCCACAATGGTACCCTCCTTTCGGCTAACAGGATTTAGAAATACACCATTTCTTTCCCTTAGGAATGGAATTCAGCTCTCATGTCACCTCCAAGACTAGAACATGCACTTCTTTTTAGGAACTAACCCTTGCTACCCTCTCTTCCCTGTATTAGAATACAGGCTGTGTTCTAATACAGCCTGTTACACATGCACTTACATCATTTCACTAGCAGCTTTTTGTTCCTCAGCAAGAACCTGCTTTGTAATTTTTACACTTAGGTTGGTGGAAGCCCAAGGAAGCCAAGAAACAAAACTCTGCACGTTTTTCAGTCAACTGGAGATCTAGCTGCTCTAGAGAAATACCACACTGTGCGTCCTGCAGCCCAAGAAATGTCCTCTCCCCTCCTTTCTTTACCGTACAGATGACTCCAACACTCCCAAAAGCACTCATCTCTCATCAAACTCCCTTTTCCAATGGCATGCCTCATCTCAATTTCAGCTCCCTCACTAATGATCTTTTCCTAAGTGGCCAGCCTAAGCTGCTGCAGAATGACATAACATGCTCCCACAGCGCACACTGATTCAGGAGCAAGGGAATGAAATACATCTCTCCTACTTCATCAGCTTAAGAAGATGGAGTGGTAATGACTAGACTGCAAGCAGTGAGGCAACACTTGCTGTTCCACCACATCACTGCGCTGCTCACTGCCACACACACTGTGCCCTTCTCATTCCCACCTGCTAGCAAATGCATTTCATGCAGGACATGGTCTAAAAAGAACTCTGAGATCTCCAAGAAAGTGAGCCGATTTTAAAGCACCTTACCTACATTATGGCATCTTTCTGACCTCTAGCTTGCTGTCAGGTACACACTGTAACAGGCATCACAGACTTTTAATGCAAAAAGATCTCTTTGCATGAGGAATATTTATCATCCTTTTCATGGAAAATCCCTTAACATTCAGATAAACAGCTGTAGAAGAGGCACTTTCACAACATTCCACTGACAGACATAATTCCATTAGTGTCCCTACTTTCCAGCACACTGTAATTTATTATGGTCTCATAATTTGCAAACTCAGACTTTAGCGAGACAGAAAGAGGCAGGAAAGTAGTTTGAGTGAGACCTATAACAATGAGAAGGAAGTGCTTTTCATGAGAAAGACCAGGAAGCGATGATTCACTCTTTGCCCCAAAAGAGGTTATGGCTCTTAGCAAATCAAACCCTTTTGTTCATCTTCCAAACATATTTTGGCTGAGCTTCCAAACTCTAGAAAAGAGGCAGGAAATAGCAAATTAATTATAGTATAATTAAAATGAGAGTAGCCAAGAAATTCACACAGCTTTTATTTAAGGCTTCTGTTAAATATAATGGCTGTTTGTCTGTTAATTTCTAAAGTTGTTCTGATTAACGTTTATAGAACTTCAATTACTTGTAGATAAAAACAATGCATTATCCAATTAATCACAGAATGGTTTCGGTTGGAAAGGACCTTAAGATCATCCAGTTCCAACCCCCCGGCCTGGGCAGGGACACCTCCCACTAAACCATGTCACCCAAGGCTCTGTCCAACCTGGCCCTGAACACTACCAGCAATGGAGCATTCACAGCTTCCCTGGGCAATCTGTTCCTGTGTCGCACCATGCTCACAGTAAAGAATTTCTTCCTTATATCCAATCTAAACTTCCCCTGTTCAAGTTTAAATCCATTACCCCTTGTCCTATCAGTACAGTCCCTGATGAAGAGTCCCTCCCCAGCATCCTAATAGCCCGCCTTCAGGCACTGGAAGGCTGCAATGAAGTCTCCACGCAGCCTTCTCTTCTCCAGGCTGAACAGCCCCAACTTTCTCATCCTATCTTCATACGGGAGGTGCTCCAGTCCCATGATCATCCTCGTGGCCCTCCTTTGGACTTGCTCCAACAGTTCCAAGATTGCTACAAACACTACTCTTCCTTTGGGAAAGTATTTTCAAGTAGATGAGCCAGATAAATTTACATAAGCAACAGGTATTTTTGATTCAGTTTCTCAGAAGTGAGAAACATAAGAGAAATTAAAATTCCTGCCCATTTGGCAGACTACAGGGCTCTTTGTCTCCCTCTCTCTGAGCCATGACATGGTAATTCACACAACGTGAGTTCAAGTCCTAAATATATCAGCTATTTTACATCTGGTTCCTGTTATTTTAACCTCAGAAGCAAACCTTTAACAAAAAAACACCAAAAAAAACCCACCAAAAACAAAACCACCACCAAAACTTTTTCTGCTGATTGCTTATGCTTGCCTATAGCTCTCTTGCTTTGTTCTATCAGCCAGGTTATTTAGAGGATATTACCCCAATCCAACAACAAATTTAAGAATATTAATATTTCCAATGAAGGCAAAGGCTGTAATGGATCAAAATGCTTTGTTTGAGGTCATCAGCTGCCACTTTATACTATAATTTCTCTGCTGAAATACTCTCACAGTTTCATTATTATGGCTTGTAATAGTGATACGTTAGGCACAGAGCATATTCACCAACTTCGGAGTCCAGTTCTATTTTCCTAGGGGCAGCTTCTCATACATCAACTATCAGATTCTTCTTCCTCTAAACTTTTGCCACAGCTGTTAACAACTGACACTGGGCCAGCTGCCTCTGAAGAGCGAGTGCTGTCAGAGTGCACAAGCAACATCCTGTCTGCCCCGGGGATAACCAGAAAACTAGCGGTACAACACTTGTATTAAAAATGCCAGTCTGTGGCTGCTCTCTGTCCTCAGTAAAATCAGGATTGCCCAAAGCAGACCTACTATCAGGTAAGACAGGAACAGGCTCTCCTCAGTTAGATGGCAGCAGTCCTACTCACTTCACTGGGATGTGCTCATTTAAATCAGAACAGCATGCAACTTCATACGACCACAGACTTATCCAATGCAGCTAGAGAGCAAGATCTGCAAGCAAGTTAATGGGTTTACAAGAACAGGTTAGTCACTGAAATAAACACTGCCCAAGGAAATTCCTACTGCTTCATTTGTCATGTATTGTCTGATAGAAGATCACATGAATTAGGAAGAAATGTCATCAGCAATGCAACATTCAAGAACTCAACAGAAATGCACAGGTAAGACAGAAGAGTTGTTCCTGCTTCTTTGCTGTGTTTGATACTGGCTGCCAGTACTCCCACAGACTCTGCTCTACTGTACTCTTGATCTATCCCACACCAGTTAACCAGAAGGCAGGCCAGGAAACATCACCTCTGAAACAGAAAGAAGAGAAGGGGGGTGGGGAGAAAATCCTACAAGCTCCCCTGACACCTTCTTTCTCAGTTATATTGCAATACCTCCACACCAGCTTCTGCTTTGCGCTCTCCTTCTTTAAAGAAGGAAAACCAAAAAACAAGCATTACCTCTGCCTGCGGGTGTCAAGGAAATAAACAATCTCACAACTCAAGAGAAGCAAGACACAGCCTCACTTTGAGCTGCCTGTAGTCAGTCCTATAGGAAAGGGACCATAGTTAACACTAGATAGTTGCTACTACGACTAGAGCCCAGATCGCTTTTACCAGATCCTCACAAGAGAAACATCCTACTCAGACACATAAGAGCGGCAGGTTCTAGGAACCAATGCAAGCAATCAGAAAGCTCTGCTTTTATCTATTCAAAGCAGAGGCCCTTCTTTCCTCTACTGCACCTCACTCCCGCTCCCAGAAACTCTATTTTACATGGCCATTTGCATTCCTGTTTTATTAAAATTAACATCTTCCCCAGAACAAAATTCCACAAAAAAAAAGGGCCTTGGTAAAGAAACAGTCAGCCATTAGCATGGGACAACCTGATGGGCTGGAGAAATACATCTCACCCATGGAAAATCTCCTAAAGCCAAACTGCAAGTTCACCAGTCAAGCAGCAACACAGATATCTCAAAGCCAACAAATATCTGCCTCTTCTCATAGTTCTCAGGCTCTTCTATATTTTCCTGTTACAAAATTGCACAGTGTTTTCCCACAAGGGAAAGGAAGAAGAATCCAGAAATTGAAGGAATGTATTAGTGAATAAAGAAATAAATGCAATGGGTTGTGTTGAACAACTGGCGCAGAATTCATGTATCGGTGATGGAATAACAAGGTACCAAAATATATCAGTGCTCTTCAGGAAGCAGGAAGACAGCACTTACCCTCTATTTCAGCTTGTTCATTTACTCTTAGGCAAACAGGAACTTCAGACATTTTTCAAGCATTTCATAGAGTAATAACATATCGAGGTAAGGAAGCTGTTTAACATCAAATGAAAAAAAAAGCAACAAACAGCCTGAACTTCCTAGCAAAAAGTCTCAAGTATGAGAGTAAGGGGGTGAGGGCAGAACAAGAAATGTGATGTCCCATACTGCAAATTAACAGTATTGCATATTTAATAGAGCATGAGATTTTTATTTGGAAACCCATCAGATTCTGAAAGCCTAACCATCCTCCTGCTTCTCTCCCTTCCTAATCATTCCCCACTGCAATGCAAAGGGGAAGAAAGCACCCTACACCACCACACTGTCTTCTAGAAAGGCTGTATTTCCTTTTCCAGAGGGACTGTATCCCAATTCTAAAATAACATGTCCTGCAGTTTATTAGGTTCTTCTTATCCCAAAAACACACAAAATCCCACACTTTACCAAAGCAAAGAATAACAGAGATTCCTATATCTTAAGAGTCTGTACTCCTGCGTGCCCATAAAGCTTGCAAGGGAGCAGACCTGTCCACATTAGAAAATGTGGCTCCTGCAATTCCTGAACCGTTTAACTGGCCTGGTGTGCTGTACACACATTGCCTGTTGTTCCATGGTCATGCCAGCCAATAGTCTAGAAGAAAGGAAAGTGGTGGCTGATATCCATGAAAATCAGAAAACATTCTTTATCTCAAGGAAAGAGGGAGAACTTTACTAAGGCAGTGCAAGAGAATCATCACTCACCAAAATAGTGTATAAACTTCATTGACTAAAGCACACAGTCTGACCCTGGTGAGAATTTCGAATGAGAAAATGTTTCCCCCCCTTCTGTGCAAAACCACAGTCTAAAATTACTCATCATTACCACAGCAGAAACAAAACAAAGTTAAAATGCTGACAAAGATGCTGCTTGAGAGCTACAAGTAACTGCAGCCTCAGACCTACTCCTTACAGCCAGGACTGTATTTTCAAATGGGGAAGAAGAGGAGGGGGTGGAAAGTCACACCACATATCCACAGAATATGGTTTGAAGGAGAGGCCAAACTTTGAGTCACCTTTGTCCAAAACAGACAATAATACTCACACCTATTAGGTTTCTTGTGCTGTCACCAGTGCACTGAAGTCAGTTCTTTCACAAAGCTAAAGGACGCAAGAAGAGTACTTTGGTGGGAAGGTAGGACCTCCACCTTCTGACAAAATTGGTTAAAATTGGCTGATGGAGTCAAACATCATCAGCATGGGGTGACTGTCTACAGGTGCCTGACAACTTCACACACAGCATAATCATGCAAGCTCTTTTTTTCAAGTGTATTTTCCTAAGGAAATGTGGGAGAAAAAGACATTTTCACTGGCAGTCCAAGAAAAAACAGTTTAATCTGGCACCCTTCACAAGTAGTCAATTGGCTTCCGATTCAAAAACAGAAGAGAACAAATTAATTGACCATCAAAGTCTTAGAACGTGTCTGGTACTGTGCCATCAAATAGAAATGAGGGGAATCACGCTACAAACAACCCTGCTACAGGCATCCAAAGTCCTCCTCTGCCAACACTTGTCCCAAAGGACGCTGTTGGTTCTTATCAAAAGAGCCAACATGGTAATTGCAAGACAGACAGTGGATTTGAATGCATGTACCAAGAGAATTTCCTGCAGTCAAAAATCCACACACAAAACCAGTGAGCTGACATACTGATATACGAACACATACCAGACTACCGAGTGGTCTAGCCTATACAAACATAAACCAAAGCACAAATTCGGTTCTGCAACATGCTAAACAGAAGTGGATGGACAAAAGCCACCAAAAAGCTGCATTCTGAAATCCAACTTTACACAGGAGAATGAGTAAGTGAAGGAACATTTTCACTTCTGCGCATGCAATATTCCCCAATGATTTAGTCATTACAGCAAGAAGCCTTTAAAGACAGATCTGCCTTAGAAGCTGAACACTTCAGAGAGCAAAATTAACTTGGTGGTTAGCTTCCCTACCCAAAGAATTATATTAGACAATTATCTACAGAAGTCAAAAATCAGGCCAACATTTCAGGGCCACAAGGGGAATAATGCAGTGATTACCAAGGAAAAAAACTACGGCTAGGTGCTCATATTTGTTTGAGTCATATACACAGTGGCTTTCATAATGAATACTAATTTTGAGTTCTGCTTTACAAGGCATATTCCTAAAAGGAACTTATTTTCTAATTATGAGCTCCAGTGACCATGCACATTAAACAATGAAAACAAACGGCGGTAGATATTAACGTTGTGACAGTCCCATTATCTCTCAAGCAATGCATGAGGATAAAGCTGTTAGCCATCCTCATAGGCAAAATTTACTTCAAATGTCACTTCTATCCACATTCCTACAGCTGTCAGTTTATTCTCCCTCTATCCATACCAAAAGGAGAAAATTAGAGAAAACTGAATTAGAGATTAAAATCCTTACTTACCAAGAATATCTATAGTTTAGAGATCACATACTAGAAGTGATCTCACTAGCTTTTTAAAAGCAGAAACCTGAAACAATCACCCTCAAAAGAGATTGGGAAGCAGCTGGAATCTTTTCTTTCATGATGTTGAACTTCTATGGCATTTCCTGCTCACTGTCCTCCTTTAAAATGCAGAGGCAGCAAAGACTTGCTGTTCTAGATTGTGTGTCCTTCCAGCGCATGAGGCATTGCTGTTTTGCCACGAAGCATTTAAGGCATCTAACAGTCCTTCATCACCTCCCTAAAAGCTTTCATTGGCAAACACAGCAGTACTGTATTTCTCAGCTGAGCAGCTTTAAGTATCTTCCAGATGTCACCTCAAGGCCCAGCTGAGTCCAACAAGCAAAAGCAGAAGTTTGATGCTCAAGAGCCCCAACATACACAGCCTCCTAGACAGAGTTTTATTTTCTATCTTACTAGATGCACTAAGTAGGAATGAGAAGAGGCATGATAGCGCCCGAAGAGATTCACTTACAGCTTCAGGCTTACAGGTGAATTTCACAACCAAATTATATTACCGAGAGCAAGAAAACACCACCTGATTCAGAAGTGGCAGGAAAGTAAAAAGTGCAGGCTATGGTAAAGTTAAAACATCCCCTTGTAAGACAAAATGATGCTACTTAATGGTGTTGTGCCTGCTGCATTACTGTTCTCCCAGCACAAGTGATTCCAGACAGACATAAGCCCATGAATAGACCAAAAGCCCAGAAGTCTCAGGAGAAGTAAAACCTACTGCTTTATCAGGAGCTTAACCTACAGGTATTTCCTAACACAGCTTTTGGCTTAAGCATGCAATAACTTGCACGCCACTGTCGCAGAAGTGAAACCAAAACATAAAGTAAAAATGGCTACAAGACTGGACAGAGAAATCACGCTTTTCCCAGGATATCACCTGGAAGACACACATAGACAAAATAGGAGTTATGTTTGGAAGACATTCAAGTTATCTCCATACAGTCAAGTAAGGGACTTGTGCTGAGAGAAGAGCAGGTCATGTCAGTTTGTGGAGCAGGACTGCTCGCTTGCTTCTCGATATCCCAAATGTTGAAGACTAACCTCTAGCAAGTCTTCCAGTGATTATACAGAACAGATTTTCAAGGTCAATAGCATGTGATGAAACAACATTCAGCGACAAGACTGTGTAAGACTTTCTGTCTTCTATGCACTGTTGCACCTTCTTGCCACGGTAAAGGATGCAAGCTGGCCCTCAGAATTCCTAATTGAAGACACAAATAGCAGTAACAGATGCAAGACATTTAAACACAGGATTCCTATGCTGATTCATATTGAAGCTAGGACAAAGAATGACACATCTTACATAGTACATTTGAAAAGTTTCAAACAAGACATCCAATTTACATTTATTTCAATTTTTAAAAAAATGTACTTTTTAAATTGAAATATATTTTTATATCTTTTATTTTTGTTATTCCTATTGCAATTCACAAGAAATGCAAATTCTCAGAAGAAAAATGCTTTACACACTTCCAGTGTGGGAATCGAGAAAGATTTGAATATGTTAGACTGACCCAGAGGTGAGTTCAACTAATGTCAATCACATGAAAAGTTAACCATAGGATCTACTTATTGCACAATAGCAATGACTGACATCATGCTGCAAGAGAAATATTTTGACCTACCATATGACACTCCCAGCATATACAGATTTCTTTTTCTGTGTAAGAACATAAGCGTAACCTAGCAACAGCTAGAGTCCGTACCCTTTCACATGCATCTGACCCCAACAAAGCACATATTTTGTCCCAAACTCTAAGAGGATTTTCCTGAAGAAAGCAGTAAAAGAGCAGTGCTCCCAAGAAAATTATGAATGACACAAATATGAAGATACTAAAATGGAGGAATATATTCCAGTAAATTGAAGAGTTTGACAATTTAGTTTCTAATCTAATGTTCTCTTGGTGCTCAATATATCCAAAACCCCCCTTAGCTCCTGGCACTTCATTTAGAGTCCAGGGTTGCAAACTGGCTTTTTGTCTTGTTTCTTCCACTCAGGATCTTGAGCTCCATCTCACAGCCACTGCAGCCAAGGCTGTACCCAGCCAACATATCCCCAACCTTCCCTGCTTTTAAGTATCCAAGCAGAACGTCTTCCCCGTTTGCTCCGCACACTGCTGATTCACAGCACTTCCTTTCCCTTCAACTAGCCCCTCGCATGCACAGCTCAGACTGAGCACCACTAGCCTTACCCAAGTTATTCCCAAGCTGTCTAAATGCTGCCCAAAAAGAACAAGCCTGTAAAGCAAAATAAGTTGTTCCCAAGGGCCCCCATCATCATTAGCATTTTGGGATAGGGTACTTTGGACTAGACTGAGCATCATGTGTACTCCTGAATCACAGTTTCACTTTAGTTTTATCCAAAAAGGAATAAAACACACACTCTTAAGCTACTCCATTATTCAAATTTAAGTACAGTAAGGGTGAACAATCAGGAGAATTAGCTTCAAAAAATGCACTCCTAATGCAAGTTAACTCTCCAACATTGGTACACAAACAGAAGTCCACAATTTAATTCACACTGTATTTGCTGCAAAGGGCCAGTACTACACACTTGGAAGCTGCAAGGTGCTCTGTAGAAAGCAACGTGGGACCAACCTGAACCCGAGGAAATCGTGTCCTAATTCCCAGAAGTAAGCCTGCAAAACACAGAAGGCTTGGCATCTCTTCCAAAATGCTTGTTTAAAAGTGACTGAAAGAAATTATACCAAGTAGTAATATTTTAATTGTTCCACCTCATGGCATCTGAATTATTTTCACAGAAGTACTTGGTTCTGAAACACATTAAAGGGACACAATTAGATTAGAAATAAGCAGGTGCATCAAGTGGAAGCCAGGCTGAATAAAGATAAATCTTTGGCCACTAGTCCAGTGTTTTACTTGCAGCATTAGGCAACAATAATGAAGCAAGCATAAAGATGCATATGCTAACATACAGTGTCCTGTTCTCTAACCAGATACATAGCTTAGGTTCTTTAAAGGAAATTCTGCCAAAGGGCTTTAAGGTAAATGCTGTGTTTTCTGTGTGCATTCTGACTAGACAAAAATTAACATTAATGTACAGTTTCCTAACTGCGCAAAGCTTAAGCTCAGTAGGAAAAGTATTTTCATATGTGTATCTGAGGCACAGTTTGTGTTCACATACACAGTGTTATACAGTTAACTGAAAATCAGGTACCTATTTCCATGCTCAAAGGTCAGGTCTTCAAGAGTTCTATCTACTGTACAGACTGTACCACAGCTAGATGCAGCATACAGAGTGCTTCTTAAGTTACACACTTGAATTAGAAGATCCACCTTTGAAAACTTACATGGCTCAACCTGGTGGGTTGACCTCAGCACATACTAACAAATGCCCCCACACTCCTTTCTCTTGGCTTTTATTACTGAGCAGATGCCATACGCTACAGAATATCCCTTAGGTCAGTTTGGGTCAGCTGTCCTGGCTATGTCCCCTCCCAAAACTTGCCCACTCCACAGACCCTACAGGTGAGGGGGAATGTTGGGCAGGCAGCCTTGATGCTGTGTGCACACTGCTCAGCAGCAGCCAAAACACTGGTGTGTTATCAGCACCCTCCTAGCTACCAGTACAAAGCACAGCACTATGAGGGCGGCTAAGGGGAAAATTAACTCCATCTCAGCCAGACACAACATAATCTCCACACCTAAGTGGTCCCTTTGCAGTCACGATGGTCCTTTGTGGCTGAGCTGGCTGATACTCACCAAAGCCTCTCTATCACTCCTGCTCCACAACTGGCTGGAGAGAGAAAAGGTAACAAAAGGCTCATGTATGGAGATAAGATCACTCGGCAACTACCATTATGGGTAAAAGAGTCTTGACTTGGGGAAAAGTAATTTATTGCAAATCATATCAGAGTAGGATAAGAGAAAATAAAACCAAGTCTTAAAAACACCTTCCCACTCTCCCTCCCATTTTCTCTACTTCCTCCGACCAGCGGCGGATGGGAATGGGAGTTGCAGTCCATTCATCACACGTTATTTCTGCCTCTCATTCTTCCTCAGGGTAAGGACTCTTCATACTCTTCCCCTGCTCCAGTGTGGGATCCCTCCCATGGGAGACAGTTCTCCACAAACCCCTCCAACACAAATGCTTCCACAGGCTTCATGAACTGCGCCAGTGTGGGTTCCTTCCACTGGGTCAGAAGTCCTGCAGTGAACCTGCTCCAGCACGGCTCCTCTCTCCATGGGGCCACAGGTCCTGCCAGACACCTCCTCTAGCACTTGCTGCCTGCAGGGAAGGCGACAGCCTCCTTCAGGCATTCACCAGCTCCAGCACTGGTTCTTCCACAGGCTGCAGGTGGAGATCTGCTCCACCATGGACAATCATGGGCTGCAGTGGGACAGCCTGCCTCACTTACCATAGCCTGCACACCACTGTTGGGCTGCAGGGGAATCTGCTCCAGCACTCAGAGCATTTCTTCCCCTCCTTCTTCACTGACATTTGTATCTGCAGAGTTGGTTCTGCCACTTACTCTTCTCTGGCTGCAGCAGTGCATGTTCTTCATCCCTTCTTAAATATGTCATCCCAGAGGAACTACCACCATCACTGACGTGCTTGGCCTTAGCCAGCAGCAGGTTCATTTTAGAGCTGGCCAGCATTGCTCTATCAGACACAGGGGAAGCTTCCATAGCTTCTTGCAGAAGCCACCCCCGTAGACCCCCTGCCACCAAAACTTGCCACATGAACACAATACACTCAAATAAGCACGTGGTTGGTTTACTGGTATTCTTTTAGATGAGGAAAATAAGAATGACTGAAAAGCCTCATCTAAAAAGTATAATTTTGTTTATGCACAAGTCAAGCTTTTTTCCTATCTGTGAATACATACACACCTGTGAGAGGCAGTGGGAAATCTCAACTGTAAGCATAACGAAGGAGTATCTGTTCTTAATGACTTGGGCTAACTGTTTCATATGCCTTGATCCAATGCCTTGAGAAGTATCCAGCAAACCTTTATAAAGAAACGAGAGAGGTACTTTTCAAAAGAAGTGGTTGTAAGCTAAAACAGCAAGAAAACTCCTGTATGAGGTCCTCCTCACCCCACTCTTTTCTGATTTTCCCTAACTACTAAATGGCTTAGAAAAATAGACGTCAGCTGCATTAGTGGCCCCTCTGCATGAGAATTTAATACTGAAATATGTTTTTCAAAACCAGTCAAATCTGCAGCCTGGGGCAATTTTGGAAATCAAAGCAAGGCATTTGTAACCCCTCCTCCTCCAGACTTCCTGTCAACCCACAGGAATCCTAAAGCAGCAGGAAGAGAATCCCAGCTTCTACTAGGAACCTGGGGTCTTACTTATTTTCATTCCATTTATTTGCACACCCAAGTTCAGAAATTCCCCAGCTGAATTCCAGAGAGCAGCAGCTAAAACACATATGCACCAAAGATGAAAAATCAATAGGCCAGAGTGCCATGCAAGCCTCTGTACCAATCAGTACCTGGGAGGCTGGACTAAGTGCATAGGAGACCTGGGCTTTGTTCCCAGTTCCAGGTATGCTAGACACTCCCTGCCCATTTTCCTCCATTCAGAGGGCATGTTCCTGAGGACAGAAGCCTTCTTTCCTTGTGTAGTGCCTTAATGCCACATGGTCTCCAATAACCAGCAGAGCAGAGGCTAATTCCCTCCTCTTCATGCCTGCAACAGGAACAAGCTGACACAAAACTGCAAGCCACCAGTAACAGTAAATAAAGAGAAAGATAGGCAATTGCTGCAAATTACATTTGGAAGAAAACATTGAAGGGAAAGGAATAAAACAGCACTCTTCATCAGCCAAGACATCACTTAGTCATGATCTGGAGTGTTCACACCTGCTCCGCTCTGTCACAAACTCCCACTGCTCTGAAACGCGCTGCAGCAGCACCCCAACACCTCTCCTTCTGCCAAGCCTAAGCAGCATAACAGGATCATTTTGTCATTCAAGTTCCCATTTAGTTAATCACTGTAACACCTTCAAATCTCTACAGCGTATTTCATGCAGAATGCCTGCAGAAAGTAAAGCAGCCTCATGGGTCTGCCTCCACCAGCCCGGTCCAAACTCCTGAGCTGCTGAACACATAGGCAATCCTGCCCCTAGACAGCAGCAGGCTTAGGAATCCTTATTTATCCATGTGCTTACACAGCCATCTGGGCCTAACAACCCTGTTCTGGTCACCCTTTCCCATCATTCTTTTTTTTTTTTATCTGTTATATCTCGAAGGCCTCAGCTCTGATAAATATTTTGACAAACGGCTGCTCTGCCTTGGCTAAGATTGGTCTCACAGCCAAGGTGTTCGAGGAGAGCGTCTAGCAAGGGCTAGGAAGAAATTCTCCACAGACTCACAAGTAGAAGGCATCCAGAACACAGATTTTGAAATCCCTTTGAAGTGCTGCTCTCTGTGTCTCTATAGACTTGAAACCCTTTGGAAATGCACCTCCGAATACTTAGCTGAAAAGGGATTTGTCAGTACTTTGTTGAATAGGGACCCAGGTTACAGGAGAGTAAACGATACAGGATCTGTATTTTCTATGCCTTGAAAATTCCTTCCAAGTTCCCTTTTCTTTCATCCCCTCAGCAGTGGCTATTTATCTATGTTAAATCCATGCAGACCCGTTCAGCTTGGCTCCTACTTGGTTACCCTTGGTTTGGCAGATGACACAAGGAATGTTTTGTTGTTACAATAAACATTCTTCATCATGATGTGATATTTTCAACTACTTAAACAAAAAAGTTTATATTGCATCTTCCAGCAGCCAAATCAGTCCTTTAGTTGAGATGCAATGGTGACAAGAAAATGTGGCAGCGTAACACTTCCTTCCCAATTACAGCTGCAGACAGCCACATGGGTCAGTGCCAGTAAAATGTAAGCTTCTGCCTCCATGGAAGGGAAACAGCCCTCATAGACTGAATACGGAGGAGGAATAAACAGAAACCAGTGTCGGGTCTTGTAACTTATATTAGTTGTGGCTGAGTGCTCAAAGTTTCCAAGGCAAGACAGGGACAGATTTAAAAACCTCTTTTTGAAACTGCAATACAATTGCCAGATTCATGGCTTTCAACCCTAAGTCCTGGGTTCCCCATCTTGTTTGGTCAGATATCCTCTTCTAACCCTGCAGTATGGAAATGATAGCATTGTGTGATTCCCAACCCCTGGTCTTCTGCCACAGACTCTGAACCTCTATCTTACTTCCAAGAAGTTTGCCCAACTACAAACCACTGCTCCCACATCTCCATAACGAGGATATTTATCTGAGCCGAGCACTATGGCTGTCTCTACTTATCAACTTGCAACCGAGTTTGCAATGAATCTTTGGCACAGCCAGCTATAAGCATGACACTTTTCCACATCTCACATCTAAGTGCTTAATTTATGAAGACAGCTCCAGTCTACACAAGCCTAAGCCCTATACACAAGCCACCAAGCAGCTGACCAGAATTATTTCATGTTTGCACACTGAGACCACTCTCAGCTCCCATACAATTATAAAGCTGCTCTGGGTGGTATAGCAAGTCATTACCCAGCAGCTGATTTGCAGTGTGCTTTTTCTATCCATTGCAGCAGTTGAGTGCTACCATCAAACCAATTCAGGAACAAAAAAAAAATTACTATTAGACAGTCTTGACCCCTGCCTTTGCTCTGCTTACTACAATTGCTTCTGGAAATCCATAAAATCAGTTAATCCCAGGAGCAGGGCTTGTTCCACCAGACATCCCTTAGCAAAAAACCAAGTACTACCATGACCACTCCCCAAAACTTACCACCTCAGGTAGGCTCAAAACTCAGCCTGAGACCATGTATGCACCTGAAAGGTGTGTTGAAGTCTGTTGACAAATAATGGGCTGAACATTAGCACTGAAGACTGCGACGATCACACATGCAAGAGAAGGGACAAAACACGTGTCCAGCTCCTGGCAAGTTCACCTATTTCAGGACAAAACACCACTCAGCATAACCAGGTACCCACTCAAAGCCAAGTCAGCATGAAAGAGCTCCTGGTAGAAATTGGCTGTTTCACCAGCTATTACACTGCAAGTCTTCTATCAGGTAACCTAATAACAGCAAAAAGAACTGCAACATGGATACAATCACTCATGAACCGCTGAGATGCCAACACTCCTAAAAGGTTGCAAGATGGAAAGAAGGGGAAAACTACCCTATAGCAACAGATATTCTCTTTGGTTTTTATTTTTCCTGGCCTAAAACTATGAAGGAATTAATTAAATCATTTTTTCTACACTACTGATTAACCATCCAAAACCAAAACACTGGCTATTAGAGCTGTGTTATTTCCTTCTCTTTCAAAAAAATATTAGACACAGCTCAGACACTTAAGCATATAAATTCACCCAGGCATGTTTAATGAAAGCTTTATGTTCTATCATGGCATTTTTAAAGTAGAGAATAAGCTGCCTTTTACCCTTCCAGCATCATAATGAAAAAGTAACTCTTTCCATGGAATTGAATAAAATACTATGGCTAGCAGAGCCTGTTGAGAGACAGATTAATTATCTACTTGAGTGTGTATGCAAGAGTAAGCTTGTCACAGGTAAGGGAAAAATAAAAAAGCCAAATAGTTAGGGAGAGATACCAAAGCTGCAGCCTGAGATAGTGGGCAAGCACTATGACCACGGAAGGTCAAATGGCAGCTAAATGCTCCTTGTTGAGCTGCTACAGTAACTTGAGTTGCCAGCATCAGCTACACCTCCTAGCTCAAAGGAAACTAACTACTAACCACTACTAGTCAGATGCATGCGCAAATCAAAAGGCATCACCCTTCCCATTACTAGCAGCATAGGACGAGACTCTACTAGAAACACAAAACAGAACCAACTTGAAACAAGCTTTTAGCAGCCCTATGAAAGTATAAGCAGAATTTCCTTTAACCCAAGTAGCAGCAAAGCTGCAAAAGATGGCACGCGTAATGGGTCTCCCATGCATTGCATGGGTTCTCCAACACTAGGCTTGACTACCTGACCCACCTTTAGGCACTCACGAAATACCCAAGTTAAGCTGATCATCACAGTCAGCTTCCTGTAAGGTCAGTGGAGAGAGATGGACACCTCTTTCCACTGAGACAGAAGTTATCACCTAGACATAAGCATCTCTCCACTTCTTATTTTAGATGCATCAAGTGGTATGAACCCAAGATAGTGTGTTAGGAACAGCTGGATTACACACCACCAACTAAACAGGATTAACATTATGCTCCTTTACTTGGTCTACACTATTGTTAAATCTGAATAGCAATGCTAAATTCAGATGGAAGTAAATGGTGAAAGCACAGTAATCTCCAGGGAGACACAGAAACACATGTTTTAAGCTTCTTTGTAGCTCCTTCTGAAAAACAGCAGGGCAAACTTTGCTTACAACCCATACCACATGCAAAGGCAAATGCAAACTTCAGCCAAATTCCAGCAAAGACAGCTCTGGGGTTTTAGAATTGAATTGTCATTTTTCTAAAGAAGCGGTGCTTTTTGGAAATAGCAACTATATCATAGCATAGCCCAAACATCAGGGAAAAGTTAGGTCAAGTGCATGCAGAGGTGACCTTACTGTGATCATTCTACCATAAGGAACTTCAGAATAGCTTCATTCCCTGACAGAAAGCTCAGATATGCAGTAGCACCAGTAACCCAGAAACACTTCCATGACTTAACTTATGCTCAACCAAGTATCAACTCAGATGCTCAGGGGAAACAACGAAGGCACCAAACAGGACACGCGATAGCCAAGCGGATGCAATGTGGCAGCATAAATTGGACTTAAGCCACAGCTCCTTTCAGTGACTTGACAGGCACTTTACTTCCTGCCTCACTTCTCACATCCCATAAAATAAGCCCTCTTTTAGCAGAGGTTTGACGTATACATGAACATTACTGGTAACCAGTAGGTGTTCTCTATACAAGCTGATCATGGCACACTGATGACAGAGTCTGATATTGCATGTTCTGACACTCCTGAGCTTAGTACTCATAATGAACACAGAGAGGAAGTGAGGAAAACATCCCAAGTATTGCAGGAAAAACCACAGTCGGAGCAGCTGTATAAACCTGAAAGAAAAGAGAGCAGGCAAGGCTGATCACCAAGAACATCACTTGACTAGTGTGAAATGAGACAGCACAAGCAAGCTATAAAGGCTTGAGGTCTTTTCACAAGCAGAGGATCCTGCTAGCCCCTCTCAATCACACTCTGTATCTGCTCTTGTGCTTGATCAGAATTGGCAAAAAAGAAACAGGTAAGCTCCAGCTTCCAGTTTGTCACTCTCCTTCAGCTCTGTCTATGCAATCCCCTTTCAGTTATTTCCCATTCCTCAGATTTGAGGCACTTCCTCCAGATCACTGTGCATACAGAGACACTCGCACCATATTCTACGTCATTAGCGACACATATAAGTAGCAAAAAAATTAAGAAGGAAGGTTCCTTCTCCCTCCCTCCCTCCTCCTTAATCATTAGAGCCTTGGCTTTTCTCTGCAAAGCTCTTAAAAAGAGAAAACAGATCTGAAATTAAATGGGAAGGGTGCAAAGAGTGTCTGGAACAAAATGTCACGTGCAATGCCTCTTCTTCTGTTTCGCGAGCCACAAAAGAAAACAGCACCTTCTCTGACAAAAGCAAAAGGACTGTCATAGTAATTGAGGGATGGGAGGGGAAAGGAAAGGAGAGAGAAAAAAAAACACACATTGTCCAGAGTTCAGAGAAGAGCCCTTTTCAGCAGCTAAGAGTGAGAAAGTTGCAGAAGTGACAGCTTTGCTGCTTCCCTGCCCAGCTGGCTTTCCAACCTGCTTAGAAGCAGCATTCAACACCACAGGAAGGGCAGCTTTGTTTTAAACACCACTGGCCAGTGGCCTTGTACACAGGATTACAGAACACTGTTTTCCTCAAGTTATGATGGGGATATTTATTTTCATTGGCAGAAGCAGAGAAAGAGAACCAGTCAGATTCACTCTGCAGCATCAGTACACTGAAAGACAATTTCACATGTGTACATCACAGAGTCGTAACACATTATGCTCATCCCGTTTTAGAAGGAAATCTTTCAAGAGAGACCTTTGACTTCTGAAGATAAACTGAAGCAGACAGAGCCTTCAGCTTTCATTTCCCATTACCCATGTGCTGCTACATCACAATAACACTCTGTTTTGACTTCCTTCATGACTATCAACTCCACATTCCCTCTTATTTCAACAGCAGCCTGCCCTAAGAAAATCACAAGAGGATCTTCCCACCCTGTTGACATCATCTTCTCCTTGCTACACCCAGTCTAGTCCGTGCCACTCAGCACAAGCTGCAGCCTGAGTCCTGGGCAAACAGTACCAGTTCCGTCATACTCCAGGGACCCATGCTGACATTAAGGCTCATGGGCAGCTATTGCAAGTCAAGGCCAAACTAGTAAGCAGCAACTTTCTGTGCATCAGTGGCGACACAAACTGTTCCACAGTAAATCTAGAAACTACTAAATCACACTCTGCACTCATCTGCACACACATGCTCTTATACTCACAGGTGCTAAATACCAGGCTGGCTTTTTGCATCCTCTGAACTTCTTCCCTCTCCCAGTCTCTCTGTTGTGCCCACCCCGACACTTCAGACTTAATAATTAACACTAAGGCAGCTTGGCATATCACATTTCAGAAAAGCTTCTTTTCCCCCAGTCAGTCCCCAGCTCTTCCAGGCTGGCTCTGAAACACATCCCCTGACTTGTTTGCTGATATCCATGCAGCTGACCAAATGCTTAGGTATTACAGTGTTATCATAGCTAAGTTTTCAATTACTTCAAATTGAAGAGTTCCAAATTAAATAACAAAACCAAATAACAATAAACACCACCACACAAAAAAATATATTGATGATTTTAGCAGTCATCTACATCAGCTGCAATAGCAACATTTTGGAGAGGATTTTTCTGGGTTTTTTTATTATTACTATTATCATATCTACAGAAAGCAAGCCAAGAAAAGGGAGAAATAGATGGAACTAAGCCCTGCATCTGAGCAAGCTCTCTGCAAGCAAATGCAGACACTTTTCAGGGCTGGCAGCACATTGGGCTGAAATTAAGTGTGTGGCTTCTTGCAGAAACACTATTTTTCAGATCTGGTATGAAATCCATAATGCATGCCACTGAATAAAAGCTTCCATAGGCTGTACAGCAGTGCCTAAATATTTGTCCTACTGCTGTTCATCCATAGCTGGCACACACTCAGAGACTGCAAAGACAAAGCCAAACCAAAGCTCAGTCTGACTTTCCTACCTCCAATTTGCACTGTACTTTTCCCTCCAGGGATCTCGCATGGTTTGGTTTGGATTCTATCCCAGCTCAATTCCAAACTGAGAGATGTATCAAACAATTTCAAGGCACCAACACATTTCATTTTATATTTGAGTATTTAAAATGACTTTGCACATTCTTGACATTTCAATACTATTCTGGATAGCTTTTAACCCACCCATTTTTTGCTCAGTGGTTAAGAGTGTAGGGCAATTGGACTAAAGTAAAAACAGAAGATTGCTCAAGACAGACATCCAGAAGATGAAAGCTGTTTGGGTGGAGTACCACCTTCCCATGGGAAACAAAAACTTCATCACTAGCTACTCAAAATTCAGTTGTAGCAAACACTGTCCACCACTAAGCAGGACAAAGCCATGAGCCAGCAGCAAAAGGTGATCTTGAGGCAAATAGGCTAGTTTAACCTCTTTCACTGCCGAGGCAGATAAAAGGAACAAGCTGCTAAATGCCTTGAGGATGTGGGGCAAATATGCAGGGGCAGAGCAATGCTGCGACTTATAAAAAGGCCTGCCCCACAGAACAAGCCAGCAACAGGCAAAGGCAAGGTGAACACATATATGCTGTACGCACACACAGAGTTACACATACACTGGCAGAAATACCAGGAGAGGACATCAAAACCATTTTCCTCACTGTAACAAATATCTTGGGCAGCAGTAGAGGACAGTTGGCTCATCTACAGCAGCACTTGCCTCAGCATCAGTCCTGCGGATGGTAAATGGGGCTTCCAGTTGCCAAAAGCACAGGGTAGAAAAGCAGTCTAACTTTGGATGAATCATTGCTAGGACTGGAACTGAACAGGTAAACTGGGTGCATGGAGAAAGAACCCTGGCAGGAGAAGGGGGGGGGGGGAAGAAAAGGCAGAAAACAATTCAGTTATAAATGCTTTGATGCAGATTATCTTGTGTGTTCTTATATCTGCCAAAACAAGGGCTCAGAAGTGGTTCTCCTTTCGAAACACAGTACAGAGGAACCTGAAACCATTATTGTCTAGCAATGGCTCATCATGGGTCCCATGAACAAAGGACTTTGCAATACCCCAGCAGCCACAAGCTTAAAACAGCTTTCTCAGGAACTTATGAGAATTTGACTTCTTTCCAATAACTCCCTTAGGCTCCCAGAGGAATCCCCAAACAGCTTCTCAAGCCCTAGGAGCTGGGTCAGTTGACAGAAAGAAAATGCCCAAAAGGCACTGCAATGACAATCCCACAGCAGAGCAGCAACGAAGGCAAGCAATAAAACTGATGCTAAACAGGTCCACAGTAAACTAGCCCTAACCATAATTTAAACAATAGGGCACTGCCAAAATGAAATGATCATTTACTGACAGAGCGACTAAAATTAAACCCAAAGTAGAACAGTAAGACATAACAGACAACTTCCAGAAAACAAATGCTTCTCAAGCCTATCACTGCTTAAAGATGAAGAAATCTCTTCTGAGCATAGCTCTCTCTGTCCTCACCTCTAGGAGAGGAGCAGGATTCTCCTGGGCAGTTCTTGCTTTCTGGTATGAAGGCATTCCATTATCCATTCTCCAAACAAGAAATTTTCTTGTGTGTGTGACAAAACTCCTAGACATCCCACCTTCCCTCCAGATGTCCTGATTCACTCTGGCGAAAGCAGAATGCCTAAGCGGCAATAGTGTGCAGGCAGAGCTATTGCAGCACAGCTGTAGCCCACTACACTGTGACTGAAGCTAGGAATGCCTGAAAGAGGGACTCAAACTAGCACTTCCCTACAGCAGCAATAAGCTCATCTGTGCTCCACAAACTGTTCTTTGATTCATAAAGTGGCTGCACAGGTGCTGGGGGAAAAGCCATTCTTTCACTCACAAACCATTTTGTTCTCAGGATAGAAGGGAGAGTGTATTTGTTCAGGATGCATTTTAACATAGAACATCTCTGCTTTAAACTACCCTGCATACTGGGGATGTAGCTTAACAGAGAAGCAGGAAAACACTTCTCCTTTGCAGAACGTAAATACATCCAAATGCACCTCCAGGCCAGACGCAAACAGGTGGCATCCTTTGTGTAACACTGCACATGGCCAACATTCATCCACATCACAGATAAACCACTGCACAACGCACTAGGAGTGGAAAGATGCCTTGTTTTATGCCTGCTAGGAAGAAAGCCAACTTAAGGAATCAAAATAATTTGGGGTCCTCAAAATACTCAGCATATCCTAAAGGAGACGGGAAAAGTGCCCTCCAAATAGCCTTGGGGAGAGCAGAGGTACATACAGTTAAGTACCATTTTAGATCACCCAGGGATTCAAAGGCAAGCTGCAAACAAAACTGCAACCTTGGTCTCACTGTTACTTAGGCCAAAAATGAATGCATAACACCAACCAAACCCATCAGTCCCGGGGCACAGCTCAAGCAGCCTATTGTTCTGAGGGGACTTATCAATCACTACAGACAACCCTCGCTGATCAGGTCATATGATTGAAGGCTTTACTTTATTATTCCTTCACACCACCAAGCAAAGCAGCAGCAGCATTATCAGATCAGACAAAGGAACTGCTGCCCTTCAGAACTGGCTCCTGAATAACCGCTCTCTGATGTGCACATGTGCGATTTAGCTGTGTGCAGTGGGAATGCAAGAGTAACATGCCACATGTGCCATTACTACTGACTTTAAAGAGGCAACAGAGTCAAAAACAACCAGGACATTCAGAGGCCAAGTTGGTCTTGTATCTTGTTAAAACTTAACTACTTAACCCATACGCTGCAGCATTCCAAGTACTACACACATACTGAAGAGCACTAGAACTCCTGGGCAGAGGCAAGAGATGATGGAAAACTCAGTGAAAGCTAGCTCTCCACAGCTTGGCCCCAACTCTAAACCACTGTGTTTCACCAGCATGCAGGCCTCAGGGCTTCTCTGCAGCAGGCTAGAGACCCTCCCCCGGCTTTCTAGTCCTGGGATTACACACCCCACAGTTTCCCAGCCCTCTGTTACTCCAGTATCCGTGTGTTGCGATTAAAATGCTGGAACTGGCTCTTGAATGAAAAAGAAATTCACTTGTAAGCAAAACAGCTTCAAAATCCATATTCATAAAGAGTGTTTGAGGACTGTGGAGGCTTCTCCTCCTTTACCCACTGAAACATAACAGTTCTTGGTCTTTCATACAAAACCTGCTGTAATTTCTTTCTTTCCTGCAGAGCAGTCACTGTGCATCTGTCTACCACTGTATTACCTCAATATTTTTTTTCAAGAAACGCTTCTCTAACAAAAAGGAATTCACTTGTACAACGCAAACTGTATTGCTTCTGCAAAATTTCATTTGAGAATCCACAGTTAAAGTGCAGGACCCCTACAGTTACCACTTCTGCAGTGTGATAGCTTCAGCATCCCTTGTGAGATGAAGCATGTCACCTTAATGCATCCTTAAGGTGAGAGAACAACCAAGCTGATTGGCTTCATCACCCAAAGGACACAAAAAGTGACATACTTAATCTGATGAGAGACACTAAAGTAGTGCCTCTTAATATTTTATGAAACATTTGGCTGTTTTTAATTTTAAAAACAGCAGCTCGATAAACAAAGCAATGGAACGTTCCCTGTGGATGGCACAATGATAGGTGCACAGCAGCCCACTCATCCGAGTGATAACATAATATCCTGTGCATCAACTCTGCCATGCTGGAAGAAGCCCTGCACACAAGGAAGTCTCAGGCTCTGCACACCAACAGGGACGTCTCCAAAAACAGCAGTCTTTCAGCATGATGCAGCACATAGCAGAGGCAGCTTTGGAGCTGGTTTAGGACATCCAGGTTCCATACAGCAGCTCAACCTGGACACAACCAGCAGACATGCCTCAGCTGAGTAAGTAGTTTCAATGAGAAAAATTTCATTTTCTTCCCTACCTGGTCAGTTCTGGAAAAACCCCTACAGTTACAGACTTACATGAAACCTAAAATGAAAGCATCACACTGTACAGCTACCACACACTTGCTTCAAGCTCATCTGCTTCCATAAGTAGCCACTACTAGCCGCTGTCAGAGACAAGGTACTCAGCAGGGGGGATCTTTGCTCCTACTTATAACAGCAATCTCTTATTCCCACCCCAGTGGAGGCTTGCAAGACACAAGACTGGCCAGAAGACAGATAGCAGGAAAAGCCAAAGCATCACGTCTAAGTACAGATATGAGTACCCCTAAAGGACCAAAGGACAGCCTTTAGCAGAGCCCGATTTTTAATTCTTTGCTCCAATACATCCATCATCGCTTACAAGAACCTCAAAGATAAGACTTCCAAAAAAAAAAGTTAGAAAACTCCCCCATTACTTTTTATTGGAGCTCAGAGACGCATAGAAGCCAGGACAAACTAGTACATGAGGACTGGTTTGCTGCAGTCTCTTTAAATAGAGATAAATCTTGATGGGAGAAGACTTGCTCATACACGCAAGAAAAAAGTTCCCAGTCAAAGAAGAAAAGTACCTCCATGAGCAAAATGAGAATGCAAGTAGTGTTTTCACCATGGAAGAACCCCACCTTGGGGCTCCTCCCTTCAAGCATTAATAATTGATGTGTCCTGGTCTTACCTCAACTTCACAATCAATCCTTTACTATGGAAGGAAAGATTCTGCAGAAATGAAAAGCATTATCCCAAGAAAGGGGATTATTTTGTCATCTGAGGACACTTGCATGGAAGAGCAGAGCTGATGGGCAGCTCCTGCGATCTTTCTGATTAAAATGCTGCCTCAGGATATTACTCTCCCCCCACCCCCCAACATGAAACAGACAATTAGGCTGTGATACATTCATGTAATAAAGGCTTTTTCTTATAAAATGTCAGTCCAAGACTGACAAACATTCCACTTTTGCCTTGAAGTGACCATACCTTGTACAAACACAACAGATAAAACCAATCCTAAACTAGTTAAACACTGGCATCTGAGGAAGAAGAGAATGAGGGAGTAGATGGGGGTTTTTTTCCAATCCCATATCAGTGCTTTAGAAAAGAAAAAAGCTCGGCAATAGGGCAAGTTAAGCATGATAAAACCTTTCCATGAAGAGATGCCTTGCCTTTTCAGTATTAATTTTATCTACATTTACATATATACGTACATATACATACACAAAACTACACTCACCTGCCACCTACAGCAACCTCTACAGGTATAATGTATTAGACCTGACAGCACATGGTATCAGACACAATGGCGTCTGATGATCATTACGATGAACATCAACAGACAGTCCTTAGACTGGTCTCTTTCACTAAGGAACCTTACACTGCATTAAAATAGGTCATTATTAAAACAAGGACTGCCTTTGTGGAGCACCCATCTCTAGCCAGAAGAACACGTCACCTCTCACTTCTAAGCACAACTGGGATGACCTTGAAAATATAAATGGAATAGCTATGCTTCTCCCAACAGTACCCTGCCTCCATAGGCACAGCACAAATGGGAGGACACTTGAAATAGCATTAACATACACAAGAGGCAGGGAAGGCTCCATAAAACTCAGAAAGCTACAAAACACCACCACTGCTCAGCATCCCCTTCTAGTTCATTAGCAGGAGCAACCACTAGATATGCTAGACTGAGAGCAGCCCTAAGGAGAAAGGTTTGAAGGTGTTGGTGGACAAGAAGCACAACATGACACAGCAGCGTGTACCTGCAGCCCAGAAAGCCAACTGTGTTCTGGGCTGCATCAAAAGGACAGTGACCAGCAGGTTGAGGGAGGGGATTCTCCCCTTCCACTCCACTCTTGTGAGATCCCACTTAAATTACTGCGTTCAGCTCAGGGGCCGTCAATATAAGAAGGAAGTGGACATGTTAGACTGAATCCAGAAGAGAGACCACAAAGATGTTCCAAGGGCTGGACCACCTCTCCTATGAGGAAAGGCTGAGAGCTGGGACTGTTCAGCCTGGCGAAGGGAAGACTCTGGGGAGACCTTATAGATGCCTTCCAGTACTTAAAGGGGGTCTACAAGAAAGTTGGTGAGGGGCTTTTTACTTAGGTATGCAGGGATAGGACAAGGGGGAATGGCTTTAAACTGAAAGAAGGTAGATGTAGATTAGACATTAGGAAGAAGTTCGTCACTGTGAGGGTGGTGAGACACTGGCACAGGTTGCCCAGAGGAGCTGTGGCTGCCCCATCTCTGTCAGTGTTCAAGGTCAGGTTGGACAGACCTTTGAGCAACCTGGCCTAGTGGAAGGTGTTCCTGCCCATGGCAGGGAATTGGAACTAAATAATCTTCAACATCCCTTTCAACCAAAAACATTCTGGGATTCTATGCCACAGAGATCATTGAAGATATCTTCATGAATATATTCACACTGTCAGAGTCCCAGGTACAGAGCAGCATCCCAGTATCCTAATTCCTCCCTAGTGAGGCAGAAGAAAGTCTCTGCCCCACAAAAATAGCAAGATAAAATCTCCTTGCCCTTCCCAAGTAACAAGAAGTTATCTTTACATCTGACACAAGGCCACCTGATGAATCGTTTTATGAAAAAACATTTGCATTTTTGGATGCATCTGTGGGATTTCTTCATAAACTCTATTTAGCAGAGACATCTGTTACTCCGATATATATATTTCACATAAATCTCACCCTCTGAATCCTTTCCATCAGTTGTCACTAATGAAGCTTTGTGTGCAAAACCAAGTGCATTCTGCCCCCATTAGGAAGCCAATTACAGCAGGAAAAACAAGCAATTAACAAGGTGTAAAATAAACATCCTGCCACCTGCCTTTTAATAGCAACCCCACTTCAAACAAGTCACAGTTTCAGCACAGCTCTCAGAATTGGCAACTGACATTATATATGTATTTATGCATCAGCTGCTCTTCATTGCAACAAATATTACAGGCTTACCAGATAAGGTCAGCATATTTAAAAAAAAATATATAGCAAGTATTAAAACCTGCTTTGAGGCTCCAAATGTTGCTTTTAATGAAATCAGCAGCATCAGGCTTGTCTGGTATTACAGTGAAGCTGCAGCCACATCCCCAGCTTAGAGAGGTTCCTCTTCGTTTCTACTTGCTTTGCAGCTTCTGTATTCGTTTCACTAAATCCAGGGGGCTAGGCAGCTATTAAACAACCTGCAGGACAATTAAACAACACACAGCTCTACAGAGTAGACAAGTCTTACCTCCTTTCATCATCCCTGCCTCTCCCTCTTGGTTTTCTCCACCTTCCTCCCACCAGCTATAAACAACTGG
>JANRGW010009970.1:0-14617 GCA_024733675.1 Psilopsiagon aymara
GGGGAGAGCTTTCGAAATGACTCAGACCTATTTTCCTGGGGACTGCGGTGAGAACAAGGTTAGATCAATACTGAGTGCTTCTGGAGGTGCCACCCTGCACTGAACAAGAAAGTGAGGCTTTGAAAATACTGAACAACAAAAGGGGCCTTTGAGATTTTTATCTGAAAGTCGTAAGCAGCAGCATATCCCGATAGTGAACACCCCCTTTAGAAACCCCCCACAGCCCTCTGCATCTATACATTCATTTCAAGAAATGTGTCCATTTAATAATTAATGTCTATAAGTGCCTGGCTATGAAAATTCAAAATGAAATATTAACTAGAGTTGGAACCAAATGGGAGGACTTCCGAAAGGGAATGAACAAGAGCCATGTCATACACTATTCCCAGGGAGCAGCCTCGAGGATCTAGAGCAGAACGAATCCAGGCAGATGAATACAAAGTGCTTGGTAGCAGAAGAGATGGGTTTCTGATATTATTGTCAGAAGCCCTGACCCCTCAAGAAGTCGGATATAAGGAGACAAATCACTCCCAGCCATGGTTGCCTTGCTCCGTGTGCTATATTTAGCCCAGATTTTGGATACTATGGTACCTTCTGTGTCACCAACTGGTGAGGCCTGCAGCTGAATATGAATAATGAAGAGTGCAGCTCATAGAGATAACAGTGCAGGCTGAGATGCACGTTTAAACTCCCTCCTCATCAGCTCATAAGCTCCTGATCCACTTCTGATAGAGAGGATGCTTTGGAGTGACCTGGGAGCAATCAGCCTTAAGTCAGAGCAAACCATTTGTACTGCCACTGCTGGTGAGAGCCAAGGCTGTTAATTGTCTCAAGATAAGAAAACCTGGGTTAAGATGTTGGTACAGATTATCAGGAGTATTTAGTGCAATAAACAGCTTGGAAGTTAAACCTCACACTCCAGAGCTCAAACAAATCACTCTTAGAAACCAAGCTGGAATTACTGTGGGTTACAGATAACCACATTTCTGCTTTCGCTAGGAATTTTACATCTTTGTCTGGCAGACACAGCAGTTTTGGGGAGACTAATTCTTTTCAGGTTTTCTTGGCCATTCCTCCTTAGAAGTTTGGGGGAGGGGGGGGAAGGAGAGAGGGGTTACCTGTGTTTTGGTTTTCCAGGATTCCCAGTTAGAGCAGACGTTAAGCATTTCCAGCCAGGCTGATGACTAGCGATGCATGTGCCAACCAACAAACAGTATGTTTGTGGTAGATCCAACACTTTGGGTAAGTGCTGGCCTTACCACAAGTGTATCACAGTGGTGCTGGCTGCACGTCAGCCTCCAGAAAGGCTGGACATGAGCCCCACATCTGTCTGGGAAACCCTCAACCAATGTGCAGCAGTGCTGGGTATTGGCAGTCAGATGTAGGCTGGGTTTGACAGCTCTGTTCCTATGCCTAAACTCTTCTCTGTGCCTTTTCAAAGTGCTGATTTATAGTATGCAAGCACAGCAGGGTGCCTGCTGGACTTTGAGTTCCACCTATACTTATATATATAGGTACCTTCCATGGTGACACTGTTCTCTGCCACAGATAACATCAACAGGTAGATGCTACAGTGCTGTGCGTGGAGGGGCAGGAGCAAACACAGACATACAGAGCACGAGAAGAAGCCTGCAAGACAGAAGGATGTGGCTCTGATGTGGGATGTGCTGCAGCCATTTCCAGCAGCAGCAGGAGCTGATCAAAACATGGGATTTTTAGGGAAAAGTAAAGACATTGCACTGACCACAGGCAGCATGAGGAAGCAGCTCTGGGCACAAGGCAGCCCTTGTTCACTTGGGTTTTGTAGTGCAATTCCACACATCAAAAAGGGCTTCCTTGAAAGTAAAGAAGAGGCTCTGGAATCCCATTTCATAACATGGGGCTGAGTTTTCAGCTGGCTGAAATCTCCATAGGCTAAACCTTCCAAATTTACAACCAGCTCAGATATGTCATGTGCAGCCTGAAAATGAGAACCTCCTTCATATGTTTGCTCTCCAGCTCGTCACAATGAATACTCTGAATCATCCCTAGCCAACTGTATATTCCTTATTTTCTGTATTTATTTACAACTCCAGGGTTGAGCAAGTGACTCCAGTACTATGGCATCCATACAATTAAACATATCATTTTCCCATCAACTGCCTGGCTGTGCCAAGGCGGGCAGCTTGGATCCTGATGCCATATGGAAAGCATCTCTGCCCTCACAAGACTCAAATGTGACAATTACAAAGGGGCTGGGCTTTCCCCCTACCCCCATAAGCAATAAGGAACTCTGGAAGCATTTAGTGGGGCTGAAAGGACTTCACTGTATTAGCAGCAAAGGGTATTTATCAGCCCTTTCAAGTGGGACTGAACCATGGGCTTTAACTGATCGCCCTTATGGGAGTTGATGTGGACATGATGCTGCTTATCCCCTTTACTGAAACAGAAGGTGTTCTCCAGTAAAACAGCAGCATGAAGGTTTAGCTGCAAAGCAAGTGCTTGGTGCCATGCAAAGAGCACTAAGAGACTACTCTCTTCCCAGAATTATGGCAGATCCTGCTCATCTCATGCCCATCTCCCACCAGGTGATCTCTGGAGAAAAGGGGACTCTGCTCTGCAGGGCAAACTGCTGCCAATGGCCTTTCACAGACATGGACATGACAGGAGAATAAACCTGAGCTGCTCTGCACTTGTGGAACCAGGTCTGACCTTCTCTTTTGCAACCTCCTGGGATGACCTTGATCATATTCAGATTCCCACTGCTCCTGAGGTCGGGCTCTGGACTCTGTTTCAAGTCTCCCATGAACAGCAGTGTCAGATCTTCATACAGCTATTTCAGGAATGTGGTCAGGCTGATCTCCATGCTTACTCAAGGTGACATTGATTCATTCTCCCTCTCACTGGCCAGATTACATTATGAGAACGTGCTTCATAACATCCTTGCTTACCACCACCCGGCTCCCATTCCTGACCTCCACCTTTGTCAGCACCCCCCCTGGGGTTTAGGGTTTTCCCATCAACAGAACATGCAACCACTGAGAGTTTGAGAACAGACTGAGAGATTACATTTAGAGAAGCATCAGAGATCAGGGGTTGAACTGAGTCCCTATCCCTACACTCCAATCATTTCATGCTCACACACCAATGCAGAAACCAGGCGTATATCCAAGGAAGGCAAAGACCTGGGGGTGAGAGGACCATGCCCAGGTTCCAAACCATCTGTAGGGGAGGGATTGCATCTTAAGTGATTTGCAAGCTATTGCTTTCATATTCAAATTTATCATACAGATCTGCAGCCTACTGCCCGTTCATGGCCTGAACCCAGCATCACCTCGTGAGCATCTGTGCTGGAGGCACCACATAAAAAGAGACATCTCTTCTTACCCACAGAGGTGATGTATTTATGATACGTGGCTAAAAGGTGTTTAGACAAAGGACTTTAGGGTTTTGAAACACATCCAGGTCTTTGTATTTTCCAGGCTTCTGTGGAAAGCTTAAATAAAAGATTCAGCTTTGGAAAAAGAAAATAAAACAAGGAAAAAAGAAGATAGACATCTGGAGTGCTGAACAAGGCCCTCTCCTCAGGCTGACCTACTTCTGGTGTTTGGGGAGAGCGTTACAAGCCTGTTCAACAGGAGGAACAAGCAACAGAGGATTGAATTCAGCCTCAGAGTAAACAAACACAGCTCTCCCCACGTGAGCTCTGCACTTTTCCACCAGATCTCCATCTGATCACCATCGTCAAGATCTATAAATGTTCCATCCTCACATCTGGCATGGAATGGCATTCCGGAGCAAGCGCTCCTGCCCACCTGATGCCAGGAGAGCCCGGACACAGCATCCCCATGGCTGATGTATGTGCCCATGGCTGACAGAGCTCTCCCCATCCCAGCCCAGCCCAGTCCAACCCTGTGGCTTCTTGTGCACAAACAATAGGGAGGACAAACAAACAGGCAGAGCCTCTGCCAAGGGAAACAGCAGTCAGAGCAGCCCTGCCTCTCGCCTGCTCCATGTGTGGCCCTGGAGATGCAAGTCCTGTGGCAGTGACATGCCACACCACAGCCTGTGTCCAAGTCAAGGATACCAGGGCAGAGCCATGCCCTGCTCCCTGCTGCCTGCCCTGCTTTTGCTGTGGGTGTTCCTCACCATGGGGCGAAGGACATTCAGCATGAAACTCACAGCAATGCACTGGAATGAGGGCAAGACCAGCACATGAAGCGCATGCCATTCCATAGTCACTTGCTGGGGGCAAAGGCTGCCATGCTCTGCAAAGCCAACAGCGCATTGGGTTGGCTCTATGTGTAAGGAAGGTTCCAACCAAGACTCCAACAGTAAGGTTCATTTCTTGGTGTTTTTGTTGCAGGCACTGAATGGAGGAAGCAGCATGGGTAAAGTAGATGGGGGGGGGGGGCACGAAAAGGAGATCTGGGCTTATGCCAAAGGCCATCTTCTTACAGTTTGGGTAGGGGAATCTAAGGTAGAAAGCCACAAACACTACTGCCATGATATGACACTGGTCAAGGAAATCAGCCATCTTCAGTCTGGCTCAGAGCAGCAATTCCAGCTCTCAACAAAACTCCTTTTAGCAAGGAGCAGGAAAAACACCTTGGAAATCAGCTGAAACTCTAGTTCACTGCCTGCATTCTAAATGCTGACAAAGGGCCCTCCTTCATGTGAAATAATTGCTGAAATATCAGCAAGTTCCCTGCAAATCAAAAAACAGGAACTAATAGTGGTGCCCCCAGGACTTTCTTTGCAGGTTGAAGTCCATCCACAGCCTGCCCTGGGAGAGCTGGGGCAAAGGGCAGGTTTGACCAGACATTGCCAAATAAACCTGCTGGGATTTCTCTATACTTGACTTTCTCTCTTCCAGCTTGCTACTGACAACCTTTTACCAAACCCATTTCAACTCAAAATGGTGTTATTGACAGTAACAGAGCTCAGCCTGGCTGTTCCCCAAGATCTGGCTGTTGTTCCCTTAAAATCACACCTTGTTTCTAAAAGGCAACGTTTCATAAAGCAAGTTGCTCAAGGTATTTTGGCGTGAAGCCTTCCAGTTTGCTCAGGAGGGTAACACAGGCAACACAGAAGTGAGATAAACAAAAGGCTTGTTTTGGAAACATGTAGGTTTAAGTCAGTGTTTTGGCCATCATGCTGGCTTGGAGATAAATTGCGCAGTTCTTGCCCAATGCAGAACAAACTTGGGAAAATGTTCTCTGATAAACAGGGGTCAGAGGCAGGAATTCCTGAACTGGAAAGATAAAGTCAAGGAGAAGAAGTCAGGGTGAAGCCCCTGCGCCCTCAGGAAGGGGTCAAAGAGGAGAAAGCTATTTACTCACAGGCAAAACAAGCCCAAACATCTCTGCCAGAGAGGCCTTGGAGAGATGCTGTGTACTGTAAATGCCACGTCCCAGGTCAGTGTCCTTCAATTCATGACCAGAACAATTTGTACTGTTAATTTAGCTGCAAGGGATGTGCACTCTGGACAGACAAGAAACCCAGTGTTTGCTGTAACAGCCTCCCCTTCCTGATAAGAGTTGCCCTTGGAATAGTCCCATCAGTCTCCAAAACAACCAGACCGCCTGTTAGTGCTCAGAAGCACCCCAATAAGCAATTTATTTCCCATTATATCTTAAGACAGTTCACAATATGCCCATAGGCTGCAGCCCATTGTGTCAGACCGAAACCACATTTCTATTAATATCTTCACTCCCTTCTCCCCACAAAACCTGCTCGTGTTTTTTCTTTCATTCTAAGCACAGAAAAGCCTGGCCTAATAAAAGAAAAGAATGAGGAGCAAAGGCAGGCCCCCTCTTCAGATCTGAACACTGAAGTAGCTCAGGGATCTTGGCACTCTCTAAACCTTGTCTAGATCTGATGCTATTTGGGGCTTGCTTTGCAGCGGGTCCCTAGAATAAACCAATTTTAAGCAAAGGAAGGAAAAACAAACCCAAAAGCCTAGTTCCTCATTGCTCCGGGACAAAACCAGATTCCTTCTTTTTTAACAAAGCCTCATCACTGTGGGTGAAAAATGTAAGTTCAGGAGGAAAATGTGGGGCCTGCTGGTGAGATGATTCAGGGTTTATATTATTAAAAGCAAACAACCAGGCTGGTTTGAAACTTTCCAGTTTCCTCTGTGTTTTCCTTTGCTGCTCATCTTAAGATTGCATCCACATAGTTTGGACCCCTCAGTTTGAAAAGCCACAGACAGCTTGCTAAATGCAGCTTAGAGCCATGCCCAAGCCCCTCTTCTCCCATTATCCCTGTCCCATGTTTATGGGGATGTGGGGAGCCGGTAGTACCCTCGGTATCTTAAATATTCCTGCTGGGCAGCTGATGCTGCCTTGGGAGAGGCCTCATGCTGGGCAAGCTCATACTTGTCACACATCAACGGCAGCGTTCAGCTGCAGTCTCCCTTCTGCATCTTGCCACGCCAGTGATGGACACAGATGAACACTCTGCCAACCTGACATCCATGGCTGAGGGCTGTGCACAGCCTATTTGGCCATTTGCTTCCAAGAGGACCATTGGACACAACCCCCCCTACTACAGCACATAGCTGATGCTGTGGACTGTGATTGACTTTGGTCTGCACGTACCATGGGGTAGGTATGGGTGCTCATATCCAAGCTGAGGAAGAAAGGAACAAGACAAGGGAGTAGCAGGTGCTGAATACGCCCAAATATACCCTTTCTGCTGTCATCCAACCCTTTTCTTCTACTGCCTGTGAATGTGTCCACCACCCAAACACACCTAAGAACCCTGGGGTGCTGAGAGCCAATGCCACCCATCAGGTGACTGTACCAGGGGTACAGCCGTGCTTTTCTTCCAGGTCACTGAGAAAGGAAGGCTCTTTTTTTGCTGGTGATGAACAGACAGTTTGTCCTTGCTCAGCACAGAACGTGCCTCCCGCTGTCCCATGTCACGTGTGTGAGCAGAGGTGGCACAGTCTGCCCGCAGCCTGATAAAGGCACACTGTGCTGTCCAAACAAAGATAACTCTGGGGGCACCAGGTCAGGAAAAGCTGTGTTTTCCCTTCAGGGTGAGCCCCTGTAAAAGAAGAGCCAGGCTCATTTCAGGCCAAGTGAGAACTTGTAAAAAGAGCCTTTCTCCATGCCCACTGGGATGCTAAAAGCTTACAGCAACTGCCCTCAAAACAAAGAGCAGCAATGACTGAAAAAGCATAGAATGGAGTGTTCCGGGCAGCAGAGCACCCACTGGTAGGAAATGAATCAGTGCTGATCAAAGGGAAAGGGTAAGCCTTGCACGAAGCAAAAGCCAATCCCCCTGTTCAGAACAGGTTGCACCAGGAGTCAGCGGGGAGCTTTCTACTGGAGTTGGGGCTTTTTTTTTCTGATAGAAAATAAGATTTCTACAAAGCTGAACTATGTCATGGGAAAATCTTTCTTTTCCCTCCCCGCAACTAAATTGAATCCTTCACCCAGCAAATCAAAATGGAACATTTCCTTTTGGGCTACTTTAAGTTAAAAAGGAATGTTTCATTTTGTTGGAATTACCTGAAATGCTCTATTTTGAAAGCCGTCTCTATAAAATCCAGCTTCATTTCCCTGTTAGCTATTACTTACTGAAAAGCTTTTTCTCCCATGTCCTCCTCTTTCCCACCTTGGACTGATTCCCCTGAGAAGCTACTTTCTCCATGAAGTACCACTCAACCAAGGAGCTGTTTCACCCCATCAGACCCCCAGCACAGCAGAGGGGTTCAGACTTAAACAGGGGAAGTTTAGACTGGATATAAGGAGGAAGTTCTTTACTGTAAGGGTGGTGAGGCACTGGAATGGGTTGCCCAGGGAAGTTGTGAATGCTCCATCCCCAGCAGTGTTCAAGGCCAGGTTGGACAGAGCCTTGGTTTAGTGTGAGGCATCCCCGCCTATGTCAGGGGATTGAAACTGGATGATCTTCAGGTCCTTTCCAACCCAAACCATTCTGTGATTTCTAAACAAACACCTCCCCAGCTCAGCACAGCAAAGCACAAGACGTGACCCACTCTTACAGCATCCTCCGTCCCCAAAAGCTATCTTTTCAGCTGTATCTAATGTTCCTTTAAAACAGTCTTTCAGCTCCATTAATAATCTAAACAGATACCAGGGGTCTAATTAACAGACTAACTGGAGAGCAGAGTTGGGCCTCTAGTCATGCAGGAATCACAGTGAATATATTGTCAGTGGCAATAAGCAAAGAAGAAACACTCATTTGCACCAAGGGCCTGGTTTGATCACTGATTTATAGGCAAGGTCTCAATCACACACAGAGAGCGTTGGTGTAAAGCACTATTTGACCACAAGAAGAAATAGCTGAGGAACACCTCGGTTTCACCAACAAGGATTTTATACATGCATCCATGAATTTCACATCCCACACACTATTTAAAACGACTTTCCAAACAGCTTTCCAATTCGTATGACATTGGGGGGTGAGGAGTAATGTTATAAGACTTTCCAGAGGTTTCAGTTATGTCATGTGTGTGTCACACAAATGTATTGCACAGGAAATAGCTGAATTTCAACACCTAAAATTAAAACTTTTCCAGGGTAACATTCCCCTTAGCAGCCTTCAGGAAAACATCCCCTTGTTTCACTCCTCGAGGTTAGCATTAGGTGAGACACACGGTCCTTACAGCATAGATCTCCTGCGATGTTAAGGGCTCTTTTCACTGCTATAAACTCATACATGCATACACCATCTCATCAAGCAAAAAATTACAATCAAACACCAGCCTGAGAGCTGGAAATTATTCCTATCCTGCAAATATTTTTGATGTTTTAATAATACCTTAGTCAGCTTAAAAACTGGAATTTCCACTTCACTGCCTGTTCTTGTCAGTTCAGCCTCAAATCTGCCTGTTCTTGTCAGTTCAGCCTCAAATTGCACCCATGCGGGTGATGCTGCCCCTGCTCTGTGTCCAATTTGAGCCTAGCATCCTGCGCCCAGATCTCACAACAGCAAAGCCATGTCCTCAGGGACATATTTCAGGTCAGGGAGTAAACATGAATTACTCCTGAGCTGAAATTTTTCCATTCCATTTGGGAAATGAAATGTTTCACTAAACCCCAAGTGAAAGGCACTGTTTTTCCTGGTGGGAATTCGTGTTTTAATCGAAGCCCTGATTTTGTGGGAAACGTATTTTTTCTACCCCTTCAGCAGCAAAATCTTTGGCAAGCTTCGTTATTACATCAAGGCCACATTTAAAGGATGCCACAGCCTTGGGAACACCACGTGGCATTGGCAGCACCACGCGTGCTCCAGCACTGTGGAAAGGCTGACAAGCACATGTGAGCCTGGTGTGAAAATCCATCACTTTATGAAACGTAAGAGCTCTGCCAGACCATGTTCTCCCCTGCTCAGAGATGTGTCTGACTGGCAGTGGGCATGCTCGGGGGCTTAAAGGATAACAGGCACAAGTAGCACAACATGTCTTCATTGTGCAGTTGAGCACATGCCAGCAAATATACATACACATGCATGTATTTTACAAAGAGAAGGCTTGGGTTTTTGCACTCAAAGAGCCTCCATGCTGCAGACAGTTGAGGTGGTCGTAGTTCTACAACTGCCCTGGATCATATTTGGCTTTGGAGCTGGGCAGTGTCAGTCTTCACTGAGATGCAGAAACACCTATTTGTTTTGACAGCCCCTTCTGCTGCTCATCTGAATTTCATAGTGTGGGCTCCAGGCTGTGCCAACACACACTTCCAGGTAAGATTCCTGCTGATTCCTCTCATTTACACACAGTGAAGGTAGCCATGTGCAAAGCATTTTAACTTGTGTGTCTCTAGTCCCTGGTCTCAGGAAGCTGAGAACTGCCTGGCTGTAAATACTGTTATGCTCTGTGACATTTCCCAGCCCTTTCTAAACAAACCCCATCTTTCTTCTTTCTCCAGAAGTCATTCCTCACTGCCCTAGGAGGCATTTCCCTCTCCCACTTTAGGGAATGGGGCAAGTATTCTTTTGCAAAGCAAGACACATTTGCAGCACATCCCAGCTCTGCAAGAAAGCCCTGAGCTTTCCCTGAGCTCTCAAGGGGGTGACAGTCCTTTGGCGTCTTCAGTCCCTCTTCTCACACAACCCATTTGCTCCTTAGTGCCTGCTGGTGCTGCAGATTTTCAAGTGTCTGTTCTGGATGGTATTAGCTGGGCAGGATGTCATGAAAAGAGACAGATGCTTTGGTTTGAAAGAAAAATCAGCGCCTAAAGAAGGGATTTGGTTTTGCTCTGTAACGTTTCCAGTCTGCACAGAGGACCACCCCAGGTTTCTGGGCCAATGGATCGAAACAGACCAAGAAGGAATAAAAGCTAGGTCCTACTACCTGCTAAATTCTCTGTTACAGATAAGTTAGAGCACTTCTCTCAGCTGCAAAGCTCAGCGCCTTTATCTTTGAGCTCATTGACTCCCCTGCTCAGTCCTGCGGTCACTTCACATGCAATTTAGCCACGCTTTTCCCCTCGATGCAGAGCCCCAGGAGCAACTAAAGACTAACCAGAGCTGACAGACGTTAATAACATGCAACCCAGGCAGGGAAAGAGCAACCTGGGCAGATGCAGAGGTGCAGAGGGGAGAGCTCTATGCCTGTAGACTTTCAGATAGATGAGGGGCTGAAGGAGGCTCTGCTTCAAGACTGTATCTATGCACTGATGGAGACTCAGACCAATAGAGTCAGCCTCTCCCCACCCAGGGAAACCCATCCATGTGGGGGATCAGCTCAGGCTACCCTTCAGATCCAGCGCTACAAGCAGGTGGGGGCTCAACTGAAATAATCCCCCTGCCCTGGTCCCAGCTATTCCGGTTTGGTGGCCGTTAACCATGGCTGATTCACTGACTCACCAAGACACGTTGCTGCTGCAGCTTACCATCAATGCCAAGCGCTGATCTCCCCACCCAAGCAAAGCCAAAGGATTTGTCTCCTATCAGATAGTAGGTTTTAATTAAAAATACCCAATCCCTGTAGCTAACGACCAGTCTCTGAATTCCTTTTCGCATTGCTTTGAGTATAGGATTAATCTGAATGCATAGTTTTACACCACAGCTTCTAGCAAGAGCGAGCCCCTGAGGCTTTCATGTGTCAGGTTAGGTTTGGAGCAAATACCCAGTCCAAAGAAGGTCCTGAGTTTATGTGTAACTCCTGCAACTGGTTCTATGTTGCTCTCC
Organism: Psilopsiagon aymara; assembly: GCA_024733675.1. Taxonomy (NCBI): domain Eukaryota; kingdom Metazoa; phylum Chordata; class Aves; order Psittaciformes; family Psittacidae; genus Psilopsiagon; species Psilopsiagon aymara. The sequence continues at coordinate 11,143 of JANRGW010009970.1, forward strand.
AGTTTTTCTGTTTCCTATATATATTTAATATGCAGCAGCTCTTGGGATTCCAATAAATATGGCCCAAGGAAAAGAACTCTCCAATGGCAATAACATTTAGCACAAACACATTTATCATCTACCTCTCAGCCATTCAATGGCCTTTTGATGCTATTAACTGCCACATATCCCTTCATTTCCCACCATGATGTTCATCATTTGGAGCTGGGGGGGATGGGGAGGATGAAATGAACCAAGAGGCAGGAATTCTGTGCAGAGCTGGCACGGGAGGGCAGCAAAGCCCTCCAGGGACTTGGAGAAATGCCCTTGGGCTCAGGACCCAGCCTTCGCGTGATTTCTGCCATGGCCATGGGTTTATACCAGCTCTAATTTACACTGAGCAGGAGAGTGTAATGGGCCACCAAGTTGCCACCAAGCAGAGGTTGCCAGACCACAGGAGGGAGCAGGGATTCGGAGAGGTGCAAAGAGGCTTGTGAAAGTGCAGGAGCTGTTGAGGTCTTGGCTGCCTTCCTTGTGCAGGCACTTCTGGAAATCCCCCTTAATGTTTAATTAGTGAGAGCTACATGCCAGTGCTTAGCAAGCAGGAAGCCTTCCTCTGGTGTCTCATGAGGTCCCTCTCGGCCAGCACAAAGTCATTCCCCTCAGCCCATACGCTTCCGCTTCATCTGTATTTAGGATTATAGCATGCAGTGTCAACTCTGACCATGTATAAAGAGAGGAGCATCAGGAGCATCAAGGCAGCGTGGTGCCTCTGGACTTTGCACACCTCCAGCACCACTGCTGGTCCAGCATCAAACAGGACACCTGATGCCCCAGCTAGACCACAATAAGCCCTGAAGGCACAGGCGCAAAACACCATCACATCAGACAAACCCTGTCATTGCCAGCACCCAGGTTACACTCACAAACAGCTGATTTGCAATGGAAAAGGGAGGAAAGCCACCAAACCTGCTGCCTCCTCTCCCAGCAGCAAACCTCCATCACTGGTAGATGACAGGGGCCAGCCCTTCCCTCCTGCGCAGTGGCGGAGGGTGGGATGAACACACACTGTTATTCTCAGTAATAAGATGCCTGTCAACATATAAACCAATTAGGTGCAGCTTTTGTGCTCATAACAAGGCTGTGCAAAATGCTTTCTGTGAGCAAGTGCTTTCAAGTGAAAAATAGCTTCTGAAAGAATCTGACAGTTTGCACATGAGGTTTTGGTTTGCTCCGAGTTTGGGGTTTCTTTCTTAAACAAAGCTCCAGTAATGAAAATTCTGACATTGTTTCAAACCAAGAAACTGCCTCAGTTTTCAACAATCCTTCTGTCACATACACTCAGTTGCTTTAAGCTTTTCTTCTCTTTCCTCCTTTTCTTTTACTCATGGGAGAAAGACAGAAAAAAAGAGAAGGAAAGAAAATCCATGTCTGAGAGGAACACACTGGAAATTATTATTTCCTTCATTTTAATCGTATGAACATATTTCAAACCAATGTTCATGTGCGTTTCCATGTACTACCAGGTAAGAACCATGTTTTGGGATGGAAGTATTTATCATTCCAGTTTCAGTTTTCAAATTACCAGCTAACCACTGCCACCACAGACTACCCTTTACCTTAAAGATAAAACCTGTATTCTGGTTTAAATCAGGGATGAGCACCCTTGTACGCTGCCTGTGACTACAGATACTCCCAAAGCTGTTTCTGTTCCAGGTGGAAAAGCTGAAAACCAGCATTTTAGTCCCATGTATCATATAGTTTTTCAGAGGACAGGAACAAGTCCCACTTAATCTAAGGCATCAACCAAGTTTTGCATTTGGGGCTCAAGCACAGAGCACTAGAGTGAGGAGGTGTGATTTATATTGATAAAACCCCGAAGATGCTCCCAAAATAAGGATCCAGCAGCCGTGGCTCAGCTTCCCTCTCCAGATATGGAAAGGTCTCAAAGAGTGACCTTATCCTCATTCCAGCTGCTCAGCTGCAAAAGGTAACTGCTGTTTGTTGCAGATAACATGAAAATTACCAATATTGAGAGTTATTATCATCTCCCTCTAGTGGTTACTCAGCTCTCCGGACCCTAGACGCTGAGTGCCTCAAAAAGGCAGCCGTGCCGTCGGAGAGGAATCGAGGGTAGAAAGGAGGAGCCACGGAGGAAGCGGAGTTTGCGACATGACTTTGCTTGAACAGAGCCCTGTTTGCACAGCTCAGAGATGAAATACTCGCAGTGTTTCATTTTGGCTGGCTAAGCACCGCAGCTCTCCTCCTCCCCGAGATGCTGCAGGTGGCCCTAAACCATCATGCAGCATCCTGAAATAACTATAGGGCATAAGTCACCGAAAGCAGAGGATTGAGCCATCTGTGGTACAAAGAAGTCAGCAGCTTTACTCGTGTTGTAACCACAGCATCAGCGCTGGTCAGGTACCTATGGCTGTGCAGTGCAGGACTAGCAGAAAGGAAGACAAGGGACAGAGTGAACCATCACCTTGACATAAATCTGTGTCTTTTAACAGCGACCACAGGAGAGCTGTTTTGTAATCAAAGTCAAAATCACCCACCCTGGCACCTGCAATCCCTTTGCAATCCATTCACATGTTGCAGAGACACATTTACTATGGCAAGCTGTTTTGGTTTAGAGGTGGAGCAGTGTAACGGGGCAACCAGGATCTGTCTTCCCATGCTCCTGCAGCACGATGCCGGGTACCCAGCGGTTTCTGTGTGTTCTGCTAAGGGCCCACCTGTTGCAGCTGAAGGGGTTTTGTTCCACCTTCCAGAAAGAAAACCTGGGAGGGAGTGAGACATGAAACCTACCCAGATGTTGAAAGGAAAGGAGCCCCCTCCAGTCACAAGGCACAGCCAGCCTTGCAACATGTGCAAAAGCCATTTCCAGAAACAAGTGGAATTCAGTTCCTTCTTTATACGACAGTGAGGAGGTACAATAGTAGCAGTGCAGGAAAGCAATCAGAGACAGAGGACTTGGGACTCGTGCTTGATGTTCGGAGCCAGCCAAGTCTTCAGCTGGTAAGTGCTTCTAGCCTCTAGCTGGGTTTGCAAAGCAGCCCAGTACCTCCTGCCTTTGCCTCCCACAGCAGGACAAGCATCATTTAGGCTGCAACCTCAGAGTATCCCCCTATGCAGAACCATCAAGGCACAGTCAGACACAGCAATTCTTGCTCAGGCTCATCTCAGCATAGCTTTCTTGTATATGAAGAAAGAGCAAGTGAAAGGAGGGGCCAAGGGGCTGAGAGCAATATGTACCTATGGATGTGAACAAATAGATTTCAATTAAGACAAAAAGAAGGATCAGTAAAGGGCTGTGCAGCCTGAATGATCTGGAGAATTCCCAAGGGCTGCTTTGAAATCCAAAGTGTTGTGTTTTGAAATGGACACAGACCTTGGCGGGAAGTGGGGGAGCAGACAGTAATGGTTTAATAGACTGTGGAATGGCCATAAAGAAAGAAAAAGGGGGCGGGGGGGGGGGGGGCGAAAAAAAAAA
>JANRGW010009971.1:0-12031 GCA_024733675.1 Psilopsiagon aymara
TCCTGTCTCTGCTTCCTCCCGGCTCCCCCTCCTCCCTGGCAGAGCATGAGGCTCAGAAAGTCTTTGGCCAGACCAAATATCACTAAGCCATAACTAAAAACATTGGTGTTATCAGTGCTGTTCTCAGGCCACAAGTCAAAACCACAGCACTGCACCAGCTACCAAGAAGGAGAAAAATGAATGCTGCTGCTGAACCCATGACAGGAGGACATAGGCCTGTTGTGACAGCTGCCTGGGGATAAGAAAACTTCCTAGATTTTTGAAAGTGGTAAAATTAATCCCTTCTTCTCTCTCAGAAGATTCACCTGCAATTCCCCTTGAATATATCTGCTCCTTTCAAATTGAACATCTCAGGTTTCCATCAGTGTATTAGATGCTGAATATCTTCAACATAGAAGCCTTTGCCACATTTAAGAAGCTTTAACTACAAGCCATTCAGCATAATACAGAAATAACCAGAGTCCCTGTTTCATATTCCTCATTCATTGATTCTGATACAGTTGCCTGTAAAGAGATTTACATCTCCTTGAATAGCAGGCCACTATGAAGCACTGGTACGGATTCTGGTACTAGCACTAGTTTACATAGAGCCAGTTCTGGGACTGTGTTACCCTACACAGGAACTCCTCAAGTTTCTAAGAAGTCTGATATTAATGTCAATTTCTCATCCTGAATGGAAAAAAACCCCAATAAGCCGCAAGAATGCCAAAACTAAACCAAGACCACTAAAGTCCCCTAACACCCAAAAACCTCCAAAACAATCAAACAAAAAAAACCACCACCACCACCACCAACAAAAAAAAAACAACCAACCAACCAACAAAAAAAAAAAAAAAAACCAAAAAACCCAAGAAAACTTAAGAACTGCAGTAGTATTCTTATTTTTAGTCTGTATGTTTACTTTCCCAAAGTGAGCAGCGTGTCATTTTCAAGGCAGTTCTGACTCTTTGAGAGTCAGATTCAAATGGCCTGCATTTACTCTGTGTTTGATTCATGTCTTGCTTAAGCTGTGGATTTTATAAGTGAGAGGAGATTTTATTAATCATCCCTGTGAGCCTGTGCTGATTTCTGTCATTACCTGATTATTTTTACTTCAGAAAAGCAAATTAAATAAATTATCATGTTAAGTTACAAGAACAGGATGGTTTAAAATGTATTCTTAATTACAGTTTGGTTTAGAGACTCCCAGGCTCAGGCTGTGACTGTATTTATTTTGGATATCATCAGGAAAAGTAGAAGAAAATGTAAATCTTTTAGAATAATATAAAATATAGAACTCATTTCCTCAGGTAGGAAAAGATAAAGAATTAAGAACTAGCAGATCATGTCTCACTATTAATATTTATGGGTTTGGTCTCAAAGTTTTTGTGGTTTAAAATAATAATCGTTGTAGTTATTACTTCTCCAAGGGTTGCATTTTGATGGTTGCTTTTAAAAGAACTGATGTACATATTTGCTTATAAGAAAAGCTGAAATGTTGAAATGCTTGAGCATCCAACATGGTTCTGCTTTACAAGAAAAGTAAACAAATTGTGCCAGATAGCTTTTTCCATCAGCAAGCAATCAGTAATTTGGAGAAGAGAAAGTGAGGGGGTTTGTGTTCCAGGAATCTCTGAAACATGGTTAAACAAGATCCTCACATCTGATGATAGAGATTTAGTTAAAAAATAAAGACAAATGCTACTCTCTAACTTGTAGTAACTATAAATGGAATAAAGGTCTTTGACAAAGCATAGCAACCTGTTTTCATAGTAACTCCTCTTCTAAAACAGTTTCAGATGAATATAAATAATCCAGAGCAGAAATATGACATTTCACTGGCACATGTGTTTCTGCATTGTTTATCATGCACAGATTGTATATAGTAGGACTAATCAGATATTCTTATTACTAAATCATATGGTTAATCTAGACTTCAGGTTTGTAGGAGATTATTTTCAAATTTATTCCACTTTCTCTAAATGTAGTTGATGTGGAAGTTTATTTATGTGAATTAGTATGACCTGTTTGTTTACTGTTTATTCGTGACTCATCATCTAAGATCTGTGACTGGTTTTGTTATACTTACTGAAGTATTAGCATGCTGAATAAATAAAAATACAATTGTGTGATATACAGCAATTCGTGATGCCAAGCATCTACATCGTAGCTGAAAAAGTCAGTTCACTTTGCATTCATCAAACACTGATTTATCAGGCTTCTAGTATATTCAAGTCTTTCAGTAAACGGCACCACAGTATCAGAACTAATAATTCAAGCCAGAGAGGACATCAGGATGTCACCAATCCAGTTAACCTCCTGTTCACAGCAGGGTCACACATAAGGTCAAATGAGGCTTCTCAGGTCTTTATTCAGTTGAACCTTGAACAGCTTCAGCCTCCGCATAGTCACTGCTGTTAGGTCCCCATGAAGTCATTGCCGCTCCAGGCTGAACTAGTCCATCTCTCCAGTGTCTTCTTAGGGGGCAAGTGCTCCAGCCTTACTGTTTCAGTGGTGTCTCCTGAACTCCTTCCGCTTTATCAATGTATTTTTTTGTATTGGGGTTGCAAAGCTGAGCACAGTATCGAGGTGTGTTCTAATGAGAGCTAAGTAGAGGGGTGTAACATTTTCCCTGGACGTCCTGGCTCCTGTAGTTCAAGATGCTGTTGGCCTTTTTGCTGCCAGTGTGTCTGTGGGTCCATGCTCATGTTTTCCTCCCAGCAGGACACTTAGGGCCTTTGGAGCTTCTCTATAAGCAAGTAGCTCCCAGTTTCTACTCTTACAGGGCCTCCTCCTTCCAAGGTGAGGGACTTTGCATTTGTCTTTATGAAATTTCCTCAAGCTCCTGCTGGCTAGCTCCACCAGCCTGTCTAGGATGTCCTTGAATGGTTCCCGCCTGTCTGGTGCTTTCTGAATATTTGATAAAAGTGCCCTTGATCTCCTCCTTCAGATCTTTGGCAAAATTAAGTAGGACACTCCCAGTACCAGGCCCTGTGGTAATGTGCTTTTCTGTAAGTAGAGAATGGCCCACTAACCATCATCCTCTAAGTATTACCATGTAAACTGTTTCTTATCCATCCAGTTGGCCAACAATCAAGCCTACTACGGCCCAACTTAGTTACAACAATGTGGGAGAGTGATGACAACAGCCTTGTTAAGACTGAAATAAATAACAACCCCCTAATATGCAAATTCACATCACATTTTTCTCCTTCATGTGCCTAATAATGTACCCCAAGGGCACTCATTTCTGGGACCAAAGTAAGAGAACGAGACACGTGCTTCCAGCATCCAGAGAAGTATGCACCTGAATATCTCAAAGCTAGGTAAACAGTTGTTTAAGTGTTCAAAGGCTTTCTTGAGCCAGCCCCTTGGCACAATGAACGCCCTTACCTGGTTTGCTGTGTGTTTGCCCATGACACCCAAAAAGTGTATTTTTAAAGCATTTGCCATTAGCCTCTCTCTTAAGGTAAGTCCCCATATTACCTTGTTTATATGGGTAAATATATGAGCATATGTTTGGCTGTTTGCTGCTATCTTGGTTAATGTATTGGAGATTTACCTGGGCAGTTCCAAACTATACAATATAAGCCTTTAGAGCTTAAGATAGAATTCCATAACTGACCGCGAGGAGTCACAGAGATTGACTAACAACAGACACCCACTATTACATGTATAGGTCTTGTCTGGTTACTAGAGCACAAATATGCTAGCATGGGAACAGTTACACAAGCTCTTTGGGGTGCTATAAATGTAATAACATTGTCATAACTGCACATGTTAAAGTGTGGTTTTACCACAATGCATAGCTAATTGCACCTTTTTGCCCTGAGGGGTTTTCTTATGGATGATAGAGTATAAAATTTTACAAAGCACTACTTCAGTTGGCAAATAAAAGAAAGAATCTTTGGTTATCGGCCAACTTATTTGTGAGCTTATACCCTAGTTTATTTACAGAGTTTTTATCTCATTGCTTTGCTTCCCCCGTTCTACCACCCTCAAGCCCTCCTCCTCTTTTAGACAGGAGTATTATCATTGTGCGATAAAGAGGTATACTGTGAGACTAAATGCATTGTGTATTTTCAGATACTACATTAAAAGGCATCTTACCAGTAATCTGGATAGAAATGTTACAGAATTGATGAATGTCACAACAAAACATGGTTGTTATAAACAAAGGGAGTTCAAACAATCCCATGTTCTATTCAAAGAGTAATTTTTAAAGAACAGGAAAGATTACATCATATTTTCCCTTCATATTTACCTACAGAAAATGGTTATTTTAGTATCAACATAGATCTTGGACAAAACATATTTTCATCCAGTTATTTATCTCCCATATTATACCATCTTTGAACTGAAACCCAGACATTAGGCTTTCTGAGATGAAAATTCTCTCTAAATGTTCTAAGCAAGCAAAAATAAAAGGTGTAATAAAATATAGAAAAGTACTGAAAATTTATGTATGCTGTTAATTCCACTGGTTTTTTTCCAGGTTCCAAAAGTGGCCTCGGGGTATTACATTAAAACATTTTCCTCTTTGCAATACTCTGCTTTGAGAAAAGAATATGTCAGGAGCTGCTCAGAACAGTGACTACAAGATTACAAATAGCTGTCAGTGAGGTCTAAAATTATTACCTTTCCTCAGTGAAACTGGAAAGACAGAACAAGTTGGGCAGCAAAGTAAAATGCGACATAATCAGCTGCAACAATAAGGAAAGCAAAATGTGTGCTGCTGCATATTTACTATGTAAGAGAGCACCAGCATAAATGAAACTGTTTAAACAAGTGAATGAACTCGAAGCAGAAGTCCTACACTGAGAAAGCCAGTACAGTGGTGTAGGTCTTTAGCTGACTTAATCATAGAATCATGAAATAGTCAGGGTTGGAAAGGACCTTAAGATCATCAAGTTCCAATCCCCCTGCCATGGGCAGGGACACCTCACACTGAAATTTATTCACTTTTGATAAGGCTAAAATTTAGAAGGTGTGGTGCACATGTGTGTATACCTGTTAAATATAAACAAATTCATGTGTAAATATGAATTTAAGAAAGGAGTAATAGTCATCCTGATGTCTTTATTGCCACAAACAGAACAGGAATTGTTATTTGACCCTTTGGCTACATGGTACCGCACAGCTCATGTGCATAGAGCTAAACTAAGTGGTTGCCTTGAGACTGCCTGTTACAGCCTCCAAAAAAAGTCCAGCCATGGCATCAAAGAGTAGGTCAAAACAACACCAGGGACTGTGCTAATGCCCAGTTTTACAGGAGAGCTTGACTTGTCTAGTTTGTACAGTTTAGAAAATTATTCAATTTACTAGTACAGATACTGCCACTGGCCTTATGTATAAGACTTATTAATGTCATAAAGAAACAAAATGTTCAGTTTTTGTGGTTTGGGAGGGGTTTGGGTTGTTGGGGTTTTTTTCCCCCTTTTTTTGCCTTTCTTTTTTCTCTTTTTTTTGGGGTGTCTGTGTGTGTGTGTGCGTGTGTGTGTGTGTGTGTGCATAATCTAGGTTCATAGACTCACTTGTTCCCTGAGGGACTACCCTTGTAAATAGAATCACAAGACTACTGTACTGAGCCCAATTATAGTGTTAACATGGATTCAGGACAGCTGTTTTCTATTAATCAGCTAGTCTAGCATATGATGCTGGGGTAACTACCTACATTATGTCTAAACCAAGATAGCTTTTCTAGCCATTCCCTGGTAAATCAAGACCCAGCTGTATGTAGTGAGAGGAAATTTGGTAAACAGGAATGAGTTACAGCAAGATTCAGCCAGGTCCTCAGCACAGATAAATACACTGTCAAAAAAACAGAGGACATATTGGTTTCTTGTGTAGATAACCTTGAGCAAACTTTTCATAGGATACTTTGCAGATAAATGTTGATCATGAAGGCAGATTTTTCCAGCACCATTTTCATGACAGATATAATTAATCTGTTGCTATTTTTTTCACTAAAAAAAAACAGAAAAATTATTAAATTTGTTTGGTATTTGCTTGCTTTTTCACAGCCTTTATACATTATGAACATAGTTTGGTGGTGAGTAATCACAAGATTTTGGATACCTGACGTGTAGCTCATTGGAATTCCAACAAAAATTTTTAAGGAAGGACTTTTTTCTGTGACTATCATTGAAGGTATTAAACAAAACACAATTCAGAGTAAAGCTTCCCCAAACACTTTTCAAAACCATTCAAAATGAAACTTAAAATTCCCCTTCTTTATTTTACTTGATTTACTGCACCCTTTACCTCAGTGTCCAGTCAAGTTGTACTATATTGACAACTACTGACGAGTCATCTTCAGATATTGCTCAAAGATTCAATGTTAAATAATCTCTGGGCATTACTCCAGGCAATTCCTAACTGAAGGATCACAGAAAGGACATTATTAGGCACTTTCCTTCCTTCAGTTTTTCTCTGAGGACTATTTGACTCAGTTTCATGAACAAAAAAATAATTGCTTGTTTTATTTTATGTCATGCACATTTCAACTTCCATGTGCATCTTCTAGTTGGTGAAAAATCACCAGTACTGTAAATTAAGGAGCCAGAGCAAAGCTTAGATGTTCAATGGCACCATGTGAGCATGAAAGGGCCCATCTATTCAGATGAATAATAGGAACCATTTTTAATTTCAGCTGTTAAAGAAAAAGCAGTGGGAAATATTGAGCAATATCTCTACTTGGATAATAATAATAATAAATTCTTGTGGACATAAAGGTATCCTTTATCTGATAAATCTTTAGCTTAACAATCATGAAACTTTGCTGACAAGAAAGAAAATTTTCAGGTTTCTTTGTTGCACTAGGGATTGGCTGACACCATCACTACAGGTTTTTTCTGAACTCAGGTTTTCACTGCACATACTCCATATGAAACCAACTCTGGATAAATTGCAATTAAGAGCTACAGAATGTGCTTAATCTTAATTCACATTGCAAAAAAAAATACTCAGGGAATTTTCATCATTTTCATGGAGATTAAAAAGTCAATAAATCTATCTGTGGATAATTTTTGGTGGCATAGTTAGCTGGCTGTCTGCATATGAAAGGAAAATCTTTGGCCAGTGAACTTGTCAAAGGCTGCTGTCATAAAAAATTTTGTAAAATCTGCATTAGAAGCCTGAAGCCTATTTTAAAATATCTCTGTATTATATTATCCTTGCTTTGACAAGGCATGGTCAGCATCATGAGATGAAACTCATTCCTTATTAGAGTGTGTTCTTCAACTTCTGTCTTGTTATTTTGATTCCAGAGAAGTGCTGGATAAGTAGACAACATAAGATACTCTTGCTTTATTCCCCCTAGTCAAACTTTACCGTGTTGTTTGCCAAATTATTATGTATAGAGAAGTAACTTAGATGCAAAGCTACAAGCCTTCAAAGCTTTAAAGCACAAGCATTACTTTTTTGAGGCATTACTATTACTACTTGTCTGGGACTTGACTACAGAAAGGTAAAATTGCACATTCTTGGATGGGCTCACACCACTACTCTTAGTTAATGGGTCCTTTTCAAAATATATTTTTAACTCAGATCAATTAAAGAATAAATGAGTAGCTAGGTGATGCCTCTACACATCTAACAGCTTGCCTGGTATCTGAAGTTTTATCTTTAAGTTTTATATTCATTGCGAGAATGCTAGTATCCCTTTGAGAAGGATGACTAATGTCTATTGGAAATATTCTAATGAATTTCTGAATTGCTGCGGAAAGTGTCACAGTTTAATGGTAGATTTTTGCTCACGCAGCTGTCTGTGCAACATTATAGGTGCACTATTATCTATTAAGCTCACAGAGGGTAACAGCATAGTGCTAAGTATATTTGCTGGCTTTGCAGGAGACTGAAGCTCAATTTTCTGTTCTGTTGGATTCTTATTACAAACTTAAACATAGTTCTTCTATAAATGAGCCATAGCTACCAAACTGGTTTGGAATCTGTCTATTTTCTGGAAGGTTTCCTTTCAGGATTTTTTCGGTTTTCAGAAACCGAACACTCAAACTTTAAGAAAGGAGAATAATATTTCCCTTAGTTTCCATTTTACTGATTATTAACATAAACTAAGACTACAATTAGCAAGTTTATATTCAAACTACTTCCTGCATCCACATACAAGCAGAAGCACCCTGGACTTTAAACCTGCAACATGTTCTAAGGTCACAGTTCAATTAGATCACAAGAACAAGTGTGTGCTCTGCTCTTTACTAAGTCTGAATAACTCCAGATTTAAGGTTAATTGCTCTAAAGACTACAGTCTGAAATTAACTTCCTTATTCCCCTTTTTTAGAGCATGTTTTTTTTCAAAAGAATTGTGAAGGCAGTGAAATAAAATGACTGCTACTGCTGAACCCATGGCAAACATGTGTCCTGAATTCAGCAGTAGCAGGTTTTTTTCTCCTTCTTAGTAGCTGGCACAGTGCTGTGGTTTTGACTTTCTGCCTGGGAACAGCGCTGATAGCACTGATGCTTTTGGTTGCTGCTCAGTAATGTCTACTCTGACCAAGGACTTTCTGAGTCTCATGCTCTGCCAGGGAGGAGGGGAAGCCAGGAAGAAGCAGAGGCAGGACACCTGACCCAAACTGACCAAAGAGATATTCCATACCACAGCACGTCATGCCCAGAGTATAAACTGGGGGCAGTTACCCAGAAGGGTTAGATCACTGCTTAATCGGGCTGGGTATTGGTCAGCAGGTGATGAGTGGCTGTATTCTCTTCCCTTGTTGCCTCCCTTATCATTATTATTATTGGTGGTAGCAGTAGTGGTTTGTGTTGCACCTTAGTTACTGGACTGTTCCCATCTCAACCTGTGGGAGTTACATTATTTTGACTCTCCTCCTCACCCCTCTGGGAGCTGGGGGGAGGAAGGAAGAGATTTAGATAGCAGCTGCATGGTTCTGAGTTATGGCTGGGCTTAAACCATGCGCATGTCAGTAACAGTGTGTAAAGATCAGTCTCTGGGGTAGTCAGCATGACTCTGCATGACAGGATACCATCAAAATCTAGTGAGATTATTATATCAAGAGAGAAGCAAAATCTTGTGGAATTTGTGTCTTTTCTGTGAAAATTCAGATGGGGATGACAGCGGAACCGCTGTTAAGGAAGAAAAAGTAGAAGTAGAGTTATTTTGTGGTAATCTGGGGTCAGTAACTCAAAGTCAACAATCACAGTGCTAGGTTCCATTCTATGCTTGTTTCCAGAGAAAAAGGATCACCTTGATTGGAGGTGAATGTTATCCTAATGTAAAGAAGAATACCTGGGCATAAATTGGCTGAGCTTGAGGTTGTGTTGAGTTAAATCCTGTGCTGGAAAACTGGTATGATTGAAGCCAAAATAATACTGCATGAAAATGTGATTATCAGTAAGGACACACTATCATAATAGAGAAAAACTGAAAATTGAGTAATTTGTTCATCTGATTCCTCTGTATCTTGAAAAGTCAAGTGTAACTCAAAAAAGCATAGAGATTCAATATATTAAATGAAACAGCACAGCAGAGGGTTAGGATATTTTATAAATTTTTGAACTTAACAATTACAGCAGAAATTTGTTGATTTCATTTTTTGGATATAGTCCACAAGACAAACTACTTACAAATGAATATGAATTCCACAAATATAGCACAGATACCACAAACAGTGAATAAGACTACAAACTCTTATTCATAAACTCTTTTCTTCTCTTATCTCAAAGGACCTGGAAGGAAAGAGCTGGCCAGTACTTTTCATTTCTGACTCAGAGTTAAAAATCTTTTATTTCTTCTTCTGCATCTAGTAGATATAACCAATATAGAAGTGTTTCAGTCCTATTTTTCAGATTTCTGCCTTTTCTCAGTTCCATGAAGAAATTTTAAAAGATGAAGTAAAGACTGTCAGATGTCCATAAAGGAAAGCAGATCTTTTTAGAATAAGGGACAGCAAGGGTTTCTGAACCAAAGTCTGAATGGCAGCAACCTGAAAAAAAGTTTGCTTGAAAGAGTATGATAATTGAAAGACATAATCACTTCTCTCAGAAACTAGGAATGGACAGAAAGAAAGGGTTAGTTAAAGCTACAAGCTGAGGAAATGATTGTGCGAAGCAATGAGATGTATAGGAAGATATTGAGAAGATTAATTAATAATTTGTGCAGGACTTGATGAGGAAGAAGGAAGAGATTGAGTCTTGGAAGAGACTACTCAACGCATTTTGTCCTTGCAGGAATAAATGTTTGTTTAAAGGTAAGCATACACTGGTATACCATAGAATTTGACATCCATGAACTCTTTCTCCATCCACTGTTTAAAACCAGTATATTCCTCCAATATTTCCTTTCTACAGCAGTTAGAAGGAGAGTAATAAAATGTTTTAAATAATCTCCAGTGTATTAGCACAAGTTGAACCCAGATTAGCATAAAGAATCCTCCAGTGTTTGCTCCAGTAGGAAAACCTGCCTTTAAAAGGTTTTCTCTTTCTCTGTATGTGCTTGTTTGTTAAAGTTTATTTCTTTATTTACTTTTGTGATGCTAATGGCCCATAGGATCCCTCTGTTCTACCTAAAGCATACAGCCCCATCAACAGACACACATGTTTTTTTTAATACCCACATGAGTACAGTACTCCTTAATCTAATCACTGGTAATATCTGGAGGCTGGTTTGAAACCATTGACTAATTTGGAGCTGACCTTAAGCACAAGAGCGCTGCAGGCTTTTCATTAACACTTTGTAGTACAGGTTGTAGCAAGGCATTGCTTTCTCTACTCCTTTAGAAATCAAAGTACTGGGGATGGAATATTTGTCACTGGTGTTACTTAAAAGACAGTGTTATATTTCTTTAAGAAAAAATCCAGACATAAATTTTTCTAGCTTCCAGAAGAGGAAAGGTTTTCCTTGTCACAATAATATCACTAACGAAAAGAAGAACATCTCTGCAGTTTACCTGTTGTTTGCTGGCGGAGACACTCTGGAAATCATCCACACGGGCTAAGTAAATCAGGGTATCCCATATTTCATTGTAGCTTCATCTGTAGTATTTCCTTTGTGTTTTAGCTACAATTCTTTAATTATGCTGCTAAATGGGGGAAGTTTATTTCTGAAGCTCTATTTTGGGGAAAATTTCCTTCTATTATCTCACTTTTCTCTTCTGTCTTACTTCTTTCTTGCCCTTTGTCTATGAACTCATTGGGGGATTTAGTCTCAGCAAGGTAAATAACACCTTAAAATCTTCATGTTCTTCTATTCCATGGCCTCAGTTCAGGCTGGTAACACAGTTTGTTTTCATTTGGCTGATTATATAGGTACAGTAGAAAGCTGTGTCAAATAAGTTACTCCAACTGAACTTCCAAAGAGCCTTCAAAGACTAAGGCACTCTTAAACTAGGTTAAAAATAAGTGATCCGCAGCTGAAAGCTTAAACAACTTTAGCTCATTAATCCTCAAAGCTCAAAATGTTTTCCAAGCTTCTATGAACTGTACTTTCAGTTACATTTTAATATTTATTTTTATTTTTAGAACTTATAACTATAATTATGTCAGGCCATATTATGATATCATGAGAAGATGGATCGTGCTGAGTCATAAATTATTGGGAATTAGGTACAAAAATGGCTTTAAAAAATCTGACCTTGTGTGTATACATAAAGTTCTACTGTGACTGAGCTTGTGTTAGAGAATATTTGTAAGTCAGAAGGAAATTTTGATTTTAAACTCTGGAGAATTTCATTAATAAATATGGGAATACAAATCGAGTATAATTTGTTGTTGAAGAATAGCAAATAGTTAAATCTTGTGTGTGTGTCTACACCTCTGTTTTGTCTCTGTGTTTATAACAAGTAGCAAAAACATAGTAATTATGCATTATTTCTTCTCATTTTGCAACTTTATATTTTCTATACAGTAACAGAAATAAAATTCTTGCCTTCCAGGCAACTTCAGAGAAAAAAGGGAAAGAATATACCTCAAAACTAAAAATAATATATTTTGCTGAAGTATGACTGTCATGGGTTCAGCAGTAGCAGTCATTTTTCTCCTTCTTAGTAGTTGGTGCAGCGCTGTGTTTTTGACTTGT
>JANRGW010009972.1:0-18515 GCA_024733675.1 Psilopsiagon aymara
TACACCAGCCCCAGTGACAAGCACAGCAGCGTCATTTGAGAGTTCTGAAGGCTTTGAATGGCCTTTGGGTACCCTTGAGACCTGCCTGCTGATTGTGATGGGGGTCACCATGTTGGCACTCATACAGAGTGTGTTTTACCCACAACCATTTCATCTGATCCTGAGAGTTAAGCAGAGTTGGGTGTGGGCCATGTCTGGAGTTAGGCTACAGTCCAGGATGACCAAGAGATTTTCCTTGTGGCTGGACAGTCATGAGTGGCAAGGAGTGTGGGACAGCATGGGCAAGTATCTAGTCCACTGGGCCCCTCTGATGGTTTGGAAGCATCAGAGATGGAAGGCAGCTGGATGGAGTCCCCACGAACAAGCTGCAGAAACTGCTGGAGGGGAGGGTGCATTATTTTGAGCTTGGTGGGCCCATGACACTTCAGGCCATCAGGGCAGAGGTGCAACATAGTGATGGACTCATGATTGAGGGGTGGACTTAGCAATGGACATTCTTGCCCAGGTTATTCATGAATGTGAACACTGTACACAGCCTCTCCTGCTCTGAAAGACTGTTACAAGAGATGGAGCCCAACATCCTGGACTGGATGGACTCAGAAGATTTATAGGGATTGGTCCATGCACTAAGGAATGATCTCTCTCTCTCCCTTTGTGTGTGTGGATGCATATATATGAGATAAGAGTGATGGTATATTGAAAATGTGGGACCTAAGCATGACGTGAATGGCATGGAATAAGGGGTGGATAATGTTCTGGGTTCAGCAGTAGCAGTCATTTTTAACTCCTTAGCAGCTGGTGCAGTGCTGTGTTTTTGACTTTTGGCCTGGGAACACTGTTGGTAACACCGTTGTTTTTAGTTACTGCTCAGATATTTAGGTTGATCAAGGACTTTCTGATCCTCATGCTCTGCCAGGGAGGAGGGGTAGATGGGAGAAAGCAGAGAAGGGGCGCCTAACTCAAACTAACCAAATAATACCACAGCACATCATGCCCAGGATGTGAAAACTGGCTGCAGTCACTCAGAAGAGTTAGATCTCTGCTGAGTCAGGCTTGATATCGGTCTTAGGGTGGTGAGCAGTTGTATTCTCTTCCCTTGGTGATTCCCTTGTCATTATTGTTACTGGTGGTAGCCACTGTGGTTTGTGTTATACCTTAGTTACTGGACTGTTCTTATCTCAACCCATGGGAGTTGAATTCTTTCGATTTTCCTCCCCATCCCCAAGGAGCAGGAGAGGGTGAGTTACAGCTGACTTAAACCACAGCAAAAGGAAATTCTCCCTTTGAGTCATGGGGTTTAGACTAGACCTACTTGCTCTTTAAAATTCATCTCAGAGGGGAATCTAGATGAGACTTGAACTAGACTTAAGCCTGTTAAACAGTATTCATCTAAAGGATTACAGATGTAGTTTAGCATCAGCTTGTTTTGTTAAAATGAATCACTGGATTTCTAACAACACTTGGTTATTGAAGCTAATATCTATGCACTTACAATTAAGTGTCTAAACACAACACACTATGATAGGGATATAGATATATATATATACATATATATACATCAGGTCAGCTTTCTCAGCACTCCTCAAAGTCCAAAGGGGTGAGTGTCATCAAGCAGCAGTAACAGCCCAGGCAGATGGTCCCCCAACTTTGTCAATTTCGAGAGTTTAAGGGCTCTAAGAGGCATCTCACTCAGAGGGAAATGCCTGGATCACAGCCTGGTGCAGGTCCAGCAGGGCTCAAAGTGACTCTCTCTTGAGATGTTTGGCTTTAGTCAGTTATAAATTTCCATCCTGGCCTCAGTTCTGTGTTAGGTGTTTCAGGTTGTCAGGGAATGATTTACCATCTCCAAAGAAATTTTATGATCAGGGAGCATTAGACTAACTTGATATCTGTGTGGCCTTTCCCACCTTTGTTAGGCAATTAGTGTTAATGGTGAGGGAAAGACCAGCCAGCCAATTCCTTGCATTTGTGCAAATGCTGGGGCTTAACAGGAATTCTCTGGGAAGCAGAGGGGTCCAGGAGAGAGGGTGGATGTATCACCTACAGTGGTATCAACAAGATTTTTTTCTGCTGATGAGTTTAACAAGCATAGGAATTATGGAAAAGCCAGAAAAGTGCAGATTGTAATTGATCACATGTTTTGTCATGGAGATTTCAGTAAACAGCTGTGATAAGGCTCCCTAATCTGAAATAGAAATTTCTGTTGGAAAACCACACAAGCTATCATACCCCTGTAATTTGATTTGACATATAGTTGTTATAAAAACTGCTATTAGATTGTGACAGTACACACCAACACAAAAAAATCAGTTCTAAGGTAGTGATATTTTATGTACTGTTTAAAACATCAGAACTTTCAAACAAAACTTTGCTGATCCAAAGACTGTGTGTGCCAACGCAATATTTTCATGAATGCTGCTACAGCGCTAGGAGTTTGGGGGTTTTAACCAGAGTTTACACTTTCAAGTTCAAGCTAATGGGTAGTTGTACACTCAGCATATGGTTTTCACAAAGTGCTGACAAAACTCTCCTCCCACTAAAGGAAATAGGAGTGTTTCTGCAGACTTCAGCAGAAGCATTCTAAGGCGAGTCAGAGAGCTACGGCAATAGCTAAGGTGCTGCACTTAACAGATGAGACACAATCACATGACAATGCAAACCCATTCTCCCCTGCAGAATTACTGTATAAATTAGGATTGTGCTTCGTGCTGATAAAAATACTGCTCTCAGGGGGTGTTCTAGCATAGGTGAAGTCAAGGTGTTGGTATAAGTAGAACTGAATGCTCACTGCAGGAAAATCCACTAATGCAGTCCGTGTCTTATACCCACCTGACAGCTGCTTCATGTCTTATAACAATAATGTCATTTTCTTCCTTAAGTAGCTGTAACTGAAAATTAGAATACCAGTGAAAACAAGCACTATTACTGCTGCCGGTGTGGTTGTATAGCTGTAGATCTTGTCAGAGAAAGGATGAACTAGTAAAACTGCATGTAAGCATCAAGATCTGTACCAGCATTCCACAATGAACACTGGGAATGGTAGTGGTTGTGTAGAAATAGGGTCTTACAAGCAAAGCAGTGCTTTAGTCAATAAATTCCATTTTTTGTTCTGTCCCTTATGAAAAACTGAAAATAATTTAATGAATCTATGTCTTGAGCTCTTACCTGTTTCTCTGACTCTTCTAGAAATCTCTGTAGCTCCTTAGGCACTGCTACTAGACAAAACCATGTCAGTAAGAACTGTCTAGACAAGACACTGTTGAGAAGTCTCTGGTCCATGCACTCTTTGGCCAGTTGCACTCTGTCCTTTTCCCTACAGAAATCATGTCTGCTGCTGCTGTTTCTTCTTTTTCTCCTCTTTATTTCCCTTTTTCTTCTTCTTGAGTCAAACCTACCTTCTGCTGATAACTACTGTTCTTTTCTCAGTTCAGTTTAAAAGAGCTGCCTTTTTTACTACAAGTAAGCAGAAAAATGCCTCTATATTTCTCAGGGTTTGTATTCCTTTTGTAAAATGATCTCATGTTAATAATGCATCTAGGGCTTATTTAAAATATCAACTCATCTAGTGGAGAAAGAAAGCAGCAGCTCCAAAAAGTTCCCCAGCTGAAACTGGGAATTAAACTTCAGCAATAAACTGCATGAAAATAATTCTCACAGGTCAAAGGGGGCATTCACAAGGCAGAGGCTAAACGGGCCTCAGTACCATAACAGAGACACTAATTGTCTGATTTTCAGTGTCGCTGGAAACCTGCACCTCCTACTGAAGTGTACATTACTGACAGAGGAAAAACAGTAAGAATGTATGGGGTAGTTTTTCTTTAAAATGTAGAATGCAAAGAAAAAATGTACAGCAGCAGATAGTACTAGCAGAAATAGTTTATTCTCAGTGTACTCTGTGAATAATTTTTTTAATATATTTTTGTAAAAATGTTTAAAATTCATAATGTTTCATGATCAAGACTCTTTGTTGGTCCAGTGGGCTCAGTAAAACCAATGCAATGTGAGTTATAAGTCATATATGAGAAAATTTCAACCAACTCAGCTCAGATTTCGAAAATGCCCTGCGATAAGCTGCATAAAAATTTCCATGGAAACACAGTTGGCCTTTTAACAAGTAATCCGTATGTTGAAATATCAGCATGTAATTTTTTTTTAAAATGGACAAATGAATGAAAATTATGCTTAGTTTGTGTACAATAAAATAGAATTGCCCTTGGTTCCACAAATAATTTACTTCATATAATTCATCTGTGCTTCCTTCTGTACTATAAAACTCAAATAATTTTCTAGACATTTCAATGAAGGGATAGTTCAGAAATTTTTAATTTTCATATGCCTTTGCAGTGACAGATATTGAAGCATAAATATTTAACGTTGGTTTATTTTAATTAAAATCAAATCTATACAATACTTTTATTATTTATGCAGCAAAATCTGGCTTAGCTTGTTGGACACCTTTGAATATAGATATGTTTCAAAGCAAATGAAAACCAATGTTCACTTCAATTACAGTATTTAAACAGTTTTATTGTTGAAATTATAATAAACTAAGAAGTTGTTTAACCACAATTCTGAATTACACTGTATTAATCTACAGAGACCTGAATGATGCTAAAAGTAAGCTGCTGAGAATATATAAGAAAAAAACACAACTTAATTTCCAAACATAAAGAACATCAGCTATACCTTAACCCCTCACACCTGCCTCCTCGTTTGTAACAGTGTATTTGTGATCTATCTGGAATTGTTAAAATTTGCTTCAGTTATATAAATAGCTTAATTTGTTAATGCTGATTCTAGGGAAGGGCAAAACACACTATTTATTATATTTATTATTACTGAGGAGCTTCTGGAATTCTTGAAAAAGAAAGAAAAGGAAGGCAAATGAAGGAGAGAGAAGGGGAAAAAAAGGGAAAAAGGAAAACACAAAAAAAGAGAAAAGGAGAAAGGGAGAAAGAGAAAAGAGAAAGTAATAGTAGTTTTATACTCCAGTCTTATTTAACTATTGGTCATACTCCACTACATGTAGGATCATGTCAAAACTCACTACATGTAGGATCACTTCATAACCCACTACCTGCAGAATGATTCAAATTATATCTGAATGGATATGTTTGCAGAATATTTACTTTTGGTACTCCTGAATTTGCAAATCATAGAGAATTTAGAGACCTTACATTCTGTCAGATCTACATCCCTCAAAACACTAAAATCTTACAAACAGGGGAAGAAACTACAGGTATTAACGAGGGACAGCTACAGATGATTAATTCATTCTATGAGTGTTCTTATAACACTCCTGTAAAGACTTGAAAAATCACATATATCACCTTTACAAAAGAGTCACCTTTGCAAAAAAAATACTGCCTCTTCTTTCCACACAGACAGCTAGGAATGGCTGAGAATTGAGTGTAGCCTGGTTTTGTCCTTTGTGTGCTGCAGAATTTGCTGGGAATTAGCTGCAGTCTTCTTGCAGCTTCTCCCATCTGAGGGCATAAAAGGCCTGTGGAGAAAATGCCTGTATAAGCTAGATCACAAAATTGCTCTCAGGATGTTTATTTATTGTTGAAATTTAGATAATTTTGTGAGCAGAGGCTATGAATCTGGTTAGAGAGAATGTGAAAAAAACAGATGTCTTTTGAAAGACAAACATATCAAACAACCTTCTATGAAGATGACCCGAAGCTGACATTCCTCTGAATAAAGTACTTACTACTAAAAATATACATTGTTTGCTACATTCCATAAGCAGAGGGTAGAAACAAAAAAGAACCAGAATTTTTCATAGTGCAAACTGCACTACAGTTGCTCCTAATTCAAAAATTTCTACATTCAAACTTACCACTTTGTGGCTACAAATTCTTTGGAATGATGCCAAATAGCATTAATTTTTAACAGCATGTCAGAATGTATTAGAAAGTCAAAAGAAAATATCTTCTTTTAGAATCAGTATAATAAATAATGCACAAAATAGCTAAAGGCTTTGAAGTTGCCGTTCTTGTTTTGGGTGTTTGTGTTTTGGTCTTTTTGTTTGCTTTTTGTTTGTTTTCTTTTTTGTTTGGTTTGGTTTTTGTTTTGTTTTGTTTTGTTCTTATGTCTGAATATGTGGTCTGCTGTAAAGCAGGAAAAGTCATTTGGGAGACAAACATGCCTGTTTCACCCTAGCAACAGCCCTGAGGTGGACATACATAAGACATTCTTAGTCAAGTAGCCCAGTATCTCATAGGTTTGTTTAAGCACATAAGTACTCACATGAGTTATGAGGCTGTAGGGCAGGACCTTTTTTTCCTGTTTTTTAGAACCATACAGATTAATGTATTCCAAATATATTCTCATTATTGAACAAAACCAGATTTTCAGAAGTTTGCTATGCATCTTGAAGATTTTTTTCAGCCTGAAAATACAGAACATCTGTTTTTTCAGGAGACAGCATTGCTGTTCTTTGTAAACAAGAAAAAAAATGTGATTTCTCTATCTCTGTTCCGAACCTTCTGCTATTATTTTCTTTCAAGCTTAATTTTTAATTTTATTTTATCATGCATGATTAATATACAACAAGGACTAATTGCTAAATCTCTTTTGAAGAGAACATATTAGAAAAGAAGTTGGCGGAAGCCATCCAGAACTGGCTTTATGAGTTAATTGTAGAGGAGACCACTCTAAAGGTTCCAGAGGGACTATCTGAGTTTTTTCTGCTAATAGAGCAGTTATTGTTCTGCAGATCGTACCATAAGAGGGAATGAGAAAATATAGTTGAGAGTATCTTAACTTAGAAAATTTTTTTCTCTTCCTCACCTACATCTCTGGTCTTTGGAGGCAGGGCAGTCCACTGACAAAAAAAGAGAGGCACTATGAATAATTACTGCAAATTAATACCATGTAACACCTTCATGACCAAAATGTTACATGTTCAACAAAGGTGTTTTGAAGAAGCTCACAGTACTATAGAATATGTTTACTGTAACTGAAGCAGAAAGAGCTACTCGATCTCCCATTATTGCCTTTAAGTTATCATTAGAATTTGCTTAGCCAGTTTGCCTTACTGAAGAAGTAACCTGAAAAATCTTCCTTGTAACTGAGACGTTCAGTGTGATACTGACACAAAGCACATTGCCCTTTTCTGTCCTGGCCAAATGGATAATTTTTTGAACTGTCTTGGCTTACTGGACAGTAAATAAGGTTTAAATGGCTTTGCAAGGAAATCTCTATCACAAGAGAGTGAACAGTCTACTACAAATGAAATATTTTATTGAAATTGAACTGATACCTGTTTATTAAATGTGGTAATGACTGATCAGTATGGTTTTGAGGGAGGCTAACTTCCATTTAATACCTTAATTTCCATTAACCCTTCAGATCAACTTTGTCTTTTTTTTTTTTTTTTTCCCTCAATAGACTAGAAATGTTATATCTTATGTTTCAGTTTAATCTAACTCAGGATTGTTTTTCTCCAGTGGTTGAATGAAATTTTTGCAGATGATATCTGCATTGAAACTGCAGCAGTTTTGGAAATCAAGTCAGGAGTCTTGTAACTTTGTGCATCCTTATTGTTAAGCAGGCTCTAAGAATACCATTTTTCTCTGTCTAATTTTCTTGGGGAGTTCAACCCTTCCCTCTTTATAGGATCCTGGCTCTCTAAAATGCAACAGCCAGCAGCCATCAGATTTATTTATTTATTTATTTAGTCTCAGAAAGAAAAGAGGAGCAGCTTTCCATTACACATTTCTGCTCATTTAATGGTTGATGTCTGAGCAGAAGAACATCCAGCTTCCTTTCTATCTTTAGTATGGCAGAATTCAAAACACATCTGCATTTGAGATTCTGAAAAATACCTGGCCTTGTGCAGCTTGGGTTGGGAGAGAAATAAAAAACTGGAACGTGAACGTTACTTTCTCTGTTTTTTGTGAGCAGTTACATTGTACAGAAAAGAAATTTTAGCTGCAGACAGCATATACAAGCAGGACCCTAGCTTTTAACTGAATGATCTGTGTTCTGATATTTATCCCAGGAACTTTCTGACATTATTTTAAAAAGCCATCAGATGCTATGTTATGCTACATCATCACAGTGTGTAACAGATACTAATTATTTTTTAAAAAAATCTGTGTAGAAATGCCATTGAAATCTTGCTTTCACAGATGGGCAACAGAGGTTAATTAAAAAAAACTGAACCAAACCCAACAAAACAAAGCAACCAAACAAAAAAACCTCACAAAAACCAACCCCCAAAAATCATTAACAAAAAGCGAACCACAAAAAATGATAAAAAAAAACTTTTGCTAATTTGAAGAAATACTTGGTTTATGGTATAAGTAGCCAAATTCTTCAGTATGGTTAAGGTCTCCTGTATCAAGGTGTATTGCTTGGCACTTAAATAAAGAAGAATATGTAAATGCTGAGAAAGAATGTGTTGTTATCATGTCATTGTACAAGACAATTAAAGTTTCACTTCAGTTTTTGAAAATCCAGTTTGAGGAAAAAGTCAAAGCATGTTGCATGTGACTTTACAGAAAGTAAGTACTGGGAACTTTGCCCTCAATACCAACAAAGACAAAATGTCATTGATTTTTCACAGGATGAAATCTATAGATTGGTATATAAAACATCACAAGATTTGTATCTTTTTTAAAAGCAGGGTGGACTAGCTGTGAGATTGCCACTATTTTACTGTAACAAAGATCTCACTGAAATTTGGAAAAATGCCTTTAAATTTCATCAGTTATTAATACAGATACCATACTATCCCTCTCCATCCACGCTGCAGAAAGAATTAAGATTGTATTTTAACTGCTGCAATCTTTAAAGTAAGCTTAAATGTCAAAGTCAATGAATACATTTTTTTTTTTAACTGAAGTTGCTACAAATTATTACTTTTTCCAGCACAGAATGCATTACAAATAACTCTAGTCTCTAGGCAAATATTTCTTATATGTAAGAA
The DNA here is from genome assembly GCA_024733675.1 of Psilopsiagon aymara. NCBI lineage: Eukaryota > Metazoa > Chordata > Aves > Psittaciformes > Psittacidae > Psilopsiagon > Psilopsiagon aymara. Next base: position 8,939 of record JANRGW010009972.1, read on the forward strand.
ACAGACAGTTTCCTGAAGAAATTTCCCTTAATTTTTGCAAGACGATATGTGCAGTACCCTCAACCTAACCTCTTCTTTTCAGCTTGGCTTTGTCAGAAAGAATTATTGACATTCTTGGAGGCTGGCAATATTCACAGAATATACAGTAGTGTTTACTTTAAAAAATGAAACTGTTCAATCAGAGAAGGTAGACAGCTAGGACTTTCATCTAAGCCAAAGTCATCTCAATGGGAACTTTCCTGCCGTGCAATGCTCCATATTCTAAAGTGTTGCCATGCTGTGCCTGTCTTCTTATTTTTAGGCAACAGATGCAGCTCATTGCTTGGAATACAATTTAAGGATTTTTATAATAGAAGTATGAATTATTAATCTGCCTTTCAGTCATAACTTTTTGTGTATTGTAGCTTAGTAAATAATGATCAGGAAGAAATCAACAAGCACGCTATGGAATGTTTCCTAAAATCAAACAGGTATGAGAACAGAGTTAACAGAGGGAGTGCTGAGACAGAGTGCCGGCTTAGTGACCACCATAAAAATGTGCATTTGCTGCCTCTTAGGAGCAAAGTATTTTGCTGGAAAAAATTAGATTCAGTCTAAAAGCCTTCAATATCTCTGTAAGACTCGGCATCATTCAAGCAGTGCATGGCACAATTCTTCTGTAGTGTTTCATGTCAAAAAAAAAAAGACACTGTCCCCTTACAACCATTTGAACAGACTTGATTGATTGTGAAAAATTTTAATTTTATATAGTTTATACCATAGAGTCTGAATAGTTTGGGTTAGAAGGGTTAATCAAAAAATAGAAACATGCACCTTTTTAAGAAGTTCAAATGTGTTCTGCATGGTTTTCAGTCAACACTATTTTTATGGACTTTCATAAGCTTTCATTATTGTTTATTTTTCTGAATTCATAAAAAATTATCAACTTAAGGCCTTCTATAACTTCCAATTGAAATAAACACAAAGCTGCACATTAACTTCATCAGGCTTTGACTCAAGCCCTGAGAAAGCAAAAGGAGATTCCAAATGCTCCCAAAAATTTTATCATGACTTGTATAAGTAAAATTGTTCTAATTTATTAGTACTACCTACATGTTGCTTGATTGCTTGTTGGAAATTTTAAAAGACAGATATTCTTTAGCATTACACATGCATAGATATATGCACACATGTGCATACACATCTACAAATACTGAAGCTGTTGATGCAGGAATACTGTAAGAGGAAGAACTTCTTTATAATGTGATATCATTAAAAATATATCATTAAACATATTCTGAAAATGAAAAAATGAAAGAAAGCCCTAAGCAAAATATTTTAAAAACCCACCACCTTAGAATGCATGATAAAGAAATATTGTTGGATTTGTTTGATGCCACAGGTCAATTGCAAAAATGAGATGAAAGAACTATAGATTGGTCAAAAAATTTCTTTAAGCATCTTAGGTTTCTTTATAAAATAGACATAGCTGGCTGTATTTTTCATCTAACCATATTAGCTAATACAGCTTAAGGTAAATGTTTATTGTCTGTTCCACAGCACTTCACACTCCAGAATTCACCATGGTGTTATTTCGTCATTTGAAATACTCTATTGTCTGTAATGGGCAAGATCAAACTAAAAAAACAAATAAAAAATTTAATTGACCTTACTGGGAGTCAAAGCAAAGTACTTGTCCCACTAGTTTAGTTGTTGAGCATATAATCAGTATTTTTATACTCTGCAGAATTCTATAATATCCTTTAATGATGTCTTAGCACATAGTAACATTATTACTTCATGATACTTCTATAGAGACTGATATTAACATAGGCTGATAGGTAATGCATGTTTTGTACAATTAAATGAGTGCACCACAGCTCTAAAGCATGGTGGTCTAACCTTAGTAGACAACATTTTTATAGAGGTCATGGTCAAAATTTTAAAACATTGACAGCAAGGCTCAATTTTATGCTGATTTCTGATTGAGACTAGCTGGTGACCAATTAATTAATTTTCACTGCTGCTGTATATTTAACATCACATTGGGATCAAAATCATTAAGAAATTAACAAAATGAAAATGGGGGCATTCAACTGAGTCTTATTAAAGCCAGGTTTTCAACACATATGGAAAGAATTTATAAACTTAAATTTTCTACACCAACAGAAGAAGAATAATCCTGGTGACCAGATATTATGACAGAACTATGGGTTTATAATTAAGGCTTATAATGTATTGCTTATAATGTATTGCTTATAATGTATTGCTTATAAAACACTGAGCAGAAGTGGCACTATAGTTCTTAAAACTTCTGTCTTTCTGCTAATCTTACATTATTGGTAATGTTGAAAAAAAATCAAGAAGACCCTGAAAATATTTGTCATTTAAAGAACTTAAGCTCATATGTATCCCAATAACAAATGAATACCTGTTCTTAGAATTCTGTCTGAGGCAAGGACGTTTCAAGCTGTTTTGCATTTTACTCATTTCACACCAAATGCATCTGATAATCTTTTCTGTTATTTGGGGTAAGGAGTGCTTGAATACTCCCATAAGTTTAGAATTCAAATGTGCATGTGTGAGTTTGAGTACAAAGTTTGCATAAAATCCCCTCAGGGTGTTTATATGAATTTCACTTCAGAATAAAGTATGGATTTTCTGCATGACACTTTCCTTCTTCGTCTTGCAAATCTTTACCGGTAAATTTGATACCCTCATTAATGGTAGCAAACTCTGGATATAGAAGGAACTAACAGTGTAATGATCATGGCAGAAGGCACACTGAAAACATTGAAATCTCCCTTTTCCGAACTTGGTATTTTCTAGAGCTTCAGGTTTGCTCTCAGTAGAGGATGACCCCAGCTTTTTAACACTTACAAATCTGTGAGACATAGCAGTACTCTGCCCTCACCAATTTCCTTTGCCAGATTGTACCACATGCTTTGCTGTAAACTGTATGAAGTCTAGGTAGAGCTGCTCGTCTCAGCTCTTTGTACTGCAAGATTGCTTTTGTGCAAGAGCAATCCACCACCACCACCACCTGAATCTTCACCTGTCATGGCCACTGTCTCAACTTTGTTTTGTGGCCGTGAAGTGCTCTAAAATAGAGTTAATGAATAGTGACAACCCACAGAATTTCTCTTATTATTCGTAAACAGCCACTGTTTTCACACAGATGCCACAAGCAGTTTACAACTCAGTGAAAGAAAGATGCTCGACTGTCCTTTATGCCATTGAACAAATTCCTTGTTGGGCTGCTGAGAATCTGGTATGTAATGTCCTTATGCTAAGGCTTCCATTAAGAGGTGACTTCATTTAAAAAAATCACAGTAAGCAGCAGCAGCAACACAGACTTCCTTCTGATAAAGCATCACCTTCAAAAGCTCACAAAAACATGCTAAAAGTATGGCAGCATCTTTCTTACCCTGACTCATGTTTCAATAAAGTTTAGTATTTGTCATGAAACATAGAAATTCCTAACCATATGAAAGAGCACTAAGACCTTTCTAATAAAAATCTAATAGTTACCTTCAGCTCAGAACAATTTATCTATTGATCTACTAGCATCAAAAAAAAGAAAAAACAAAAACCAAGTTCCATTAATAATCTCCTTCACTGGAATCATTACCCTTTAGCCTTAGCAAGATTTTTGGATTTTGCACAGGGATGTGACAATAGTAGATCCCCAACTAGATATTTTATTAAAAATATACATGAAATATAAACAAAAATTGTATTAAAAGCTACATAGTAAAAAGTATAAAATGATGCAGATAAGCTTCTCATTACTGATGCCTTCAACAAACCACAGATTGAAAGAGCGGCAGCCTTTGTTCATGATGCATACCTGCTCTGCTCCTTCCCTTTCCTCTGAGAAAAACTTAGCTCTCAGAATGAATAGACCAGACAACCAAGCACCTACCAAATATTGCTTTTTTAGATCAGCTTTTTTCCTTCCTTAATTGTCCACAATATTTCACCTATCAATACCCTGAATTTCCACAGAGATAAAAAGAAACAATCTAGACAGTATTCTCCCACCACAGTAAAAATAGTAACCACACTATGCCGTTAGAGCAGCCAGTGCCCTATTTATTCATTTCACACTTGGTTTCTGGAGGAGACTGGTTTGTTTCTGTCCCTGGAGGAAGCGCCTGGTATGAGGTTTGAAACGTCAGGGATAATTAAGACAAACTGTGCTTTTTTACCCCAACAAAGGAAATATATCTCTTAAAATAACTCCCTACTGAAATCTCTGAACAAAAAACAGCCCAGCACTGTTGAGGTAGCTTACAATGCTAAATCAATTGTCAACATTAGCAAGGCTCTGAACTGGAGCATCTTACAGTTTCATTGCAATTCAGCAGCTACTGTGCTACCAGCAGGTACAAGTACAGATAGAATGCTGAATAGTCAGATATGAAAGCACCGGTATGGGGATCAAATAAAAAAACATACAGCAAAGATGTTTATGTTCCAGAAACTGAAAGTATAATTACTGTAAGGCCAAAGTTTAGAGTTCAGAGGCATTCAATATAATTTCTCATTCAGTCATTTTAGTGTCAGTAGCCTTTAAGCATTGTTGGAGCTCATGTCCACTTAAGAATTGTGCAAATCACCGACTTCTGTACAGCCAGTTCCCCACTGTACCATTAAAATATCTCTAAGAAACACTGAGCAAGACTCTCTGCCAAAGTTAAGCAGCATCAGACCATGGCTTCATCTATGTCTATCATTTTAAGACAGAAAGATAACAAATAATTATTAGGATTAATATAGTTGCTTATTAATTCACCTTTATAATGTATATATTTTTTTTTTTTTTTTTTTTTTTTTTTTTACCTTATAAAGGTTGCAATCACACTGGGTTATTATGCTGATTTCAAACTGGCAATGCTGAGTTCTACAGGAATAAATCTTGTATTCCAGGTTTTGTAGTCTTCTTGGAATTACCAATGCAACATTAATTCCCTTACAAAGCTTTTGACAGTAGAAACAATGTCTAGCTCTATTTTGCTGGGTATTTTTTCTTAATTCTTAAATATAAAATGTATTAAACATTGGAATAGGCTGCCCAGAGAGGTCTGTGGAGTCTTCTTTCCTGGAGATATTCAAGAGCCATCTGGACACAATCCAAAACGATATTCTCAAGGTGATCCTGGTAAAGCAAGGAGGTTGGACTAGATGACCTCCAATTGTCCCTTCCAACCTCAACCATTCTATGATTCTGTAATTTCTTTGTGCTAATAAGTTATGCAGTTTGCTTTTCTTATATTTTTACATGTGTTTTAGTCTTTTATATATATACATACATATTATCAGGGTGAAAAATTTGTGGTTTTTTTCTCTGACACTTGCTTTTTGACTAATGTCGTGTAATGTGTTTGGACGAAGATGATATTTAAGGTTCCTTCAAATCCTAACCACTCTATGATTTTATGATTCTATAATAAAAATGTAAGGATACATGGATGATGAGGGCACAGTGCTTTGTAAAAATGACTTTTCTGTGACAGAATGCAATTTTTAATAACATGAAACACCTGAAGACCTATCATAGACATTAAATCCCTATAGTGGGATAGCAGCTAAATGAGAATTTTGAGGACTTTGCATTTGGGAGTCTAATATCACATGGGATATCTCAGTCTGCTGGTGGATTTGGCCCCCAATAGCTTTTACTTGATGTCTCCAATCCTAAAACTACAGCCTTGCAACAGTTGCTGGCATCACAAGTTTGCTGCGAAGAGTAAAAAAAGCTTACTAGTACCACAAAAGTGAGGATTAGCTTAGGAAGTGATGGGATCTGAAACCATCTTAAGTGCTTTTCAGGCTTCATAGTGTTTACCTATTTTCCTCATCAGAAGCATTACCAAGTTATGTCATGTTTAAGAAATCAAAATTATGACAGCTCTACTAATTCTCATTAGTGTTTCCCTTTGAAATATGCAGAATGCCGTTGGTAGGTATAGTGGCACACCCACACATACTGCTGTAGCTGTTCTTGGATGGGTCAGATATGACTGAGTGCTGTGGGGGTGTGAAAAGAGGAAAAACACATTAAATTTACAAGTGTTTCTTTCATATCTGACTATACTAAATTTTGTATTATCTACAAATGGTGCAGGAAAGAGGCATAATCTGGACTCTGATTCTGAATGAAGAACAGCAACACTTGTCTAAGCTGTAAAGTCTGGCTTCAGTGTTTATGTCATTCTTAGCAATAAATAACCTTTCCAGCAAAATGAAGAAGGAAAGCATTAGCACAGTCCTGGGAACTGTAAGTTGTAAAACCATGACAGGGTCTTTCTCCCACCTGCTGTATACAGCACACAATTCCCAGCTGTGAGAAGAAAGATTAAAAAAAAATACCTGAAAGAAGGGAAGAAAAGAAAGTTGGTTATGTAGGAATACCTTTACAGAAGAAAATCTTGTCTGATGTTGCCTTATGCAGAGAAATCCCCAGTTTCAAAACACAAGAGCTAGTGAGCAAACAACATCTTTGGACCAGATATTTACAAGCAGTAGCTAAAGATATCAAACAACCTGTACCTGGTGCTGATAGAAAGAATACTAATAATGAATTGATGCGACATCCTCAGGTCGGTTGATGATTCTTGACGTTAACCAAAGAAATCAATTAACCTGTCTGCCGGAAAAATAAATTGAAACAACAAAGCTGACAAGGTTTAGGCTGAGTGTGACTGTGAGGAATTAGAACTAGCCATATACAAAACAATACCCAATACTCAGGTTGTATCAGTGGCCACAGATTTAAGGACTGAATTTGTCATCTCTGAAAGAGAAAGGAAAAAAGAAATAATAAAAGAAAGGACTAATTGACGCATAACTGTATTATTCAGAATGGTCACAATTCAAGTACTGGTCACATAGTATTGCTCTTTGAAGAGCACAGGAGGAGGCAAATAGTGATTCAGATAGAGAGACGCCCCTGTGGGAAAGACAACAATTCTTTGAAGTTGTCGAGCTTACCTTGCAAGCTCCAGAAGGGCTCAGATGAAGCTAGAAATGTAACAGTGCTTGATGGATAATTCCAGCATACCACTGTTCTCTTTGCCAGTGCATATTTAATGTTTTGGCAGCTCACAGTGGCTCTTTCTAGCAAGTCTTGTTTCGTATAAATAAGCCTTGAAAAATTCTTATGAAAGTTTACCTGCCAACATACAAAATGTTTTCTTTCTGGTATTACCATAACTTGTGAATGCAGATTGTCTGATGCTGGCACTGGAACAATTTATCCCAGCAGAAGACATTGCCCAAGATTTAGTCCATGACACAAATCTCATTAGAAGTAAGTTATGGCTGAAATTATCCATCCCTAACCTGAGAATAAACTATGTAGATGTTGTCATTATTCTGAAATCAAATATTGTGAAAACAGTACAGCTAGATTTAAAACTAAAGTTAAAACAACCTATTGCAAGAGATGCACTTATGACAGCCAAACAATGCTAATTTTGCTGTACAATTATTGTAGAGTTTTTAGTCAGGAATTTATGTATTTGGGGGGTTCAAATTTAATGAAAACATTTTGTTGACTTAATCTGCTGTTTTACATACAACCAGAGATAATTTTCATACCAAAGTCTTAGTGTGCAGGAAAGACTCATCAATTTAAATTATGAAAAATCCATCCTTAGAGTCATTATTTCAAAATTGTTTCAATAGGGCAGCAAACGTTTTTTAAGAGTTATCAAGTGTCATTTTATTCTGCAGGCTTTTCATTCACAGTTCTGTCTTTATCAAAAAGTGTGTCTAAGGGCAAAGGTAAGGTACTTAATGACCTGAAATTTCTTTTATGTAATGACGGAAACCAACATATGGTTTAGTTCAAGGCCTGATTGTAGTTTCACAGTGTTGACGTTTTTTGTCATTTAATCAAGTGAACAAAGAACAAAAAAGTACACGTATCTTCTGAGGCCAAAGAGAATTCACTGAAAGAGTAGAGGACAACTAAGTATTTTGCAGATGTCACCTATATAAAAAGCCCAGCATGTCTTGACTTTCTATCTGGGGACACAATTAAGGCACCCAACAAAATTTGTCACAACTTTAGCATAGTTCTTATTGACAAGCCAGTACTGACAGCAATTTATTATCTGCTTGATATGTTCTACCTGCATTAGTTTACACATTTTTTATTAGGAAAAATGAGGCATGTCATTTGTGAACAGACGGAATGTCTTCAGAAGAAACATAATCAGGCCACCTGAAAAACAATAGCCAAGTGTCTCATGCCAGAAAAAAAAACAAAAAAAAAGTAGAAAAAAATATTCCATTGAAGATCAGAGATGGTTTGTACGCTGAAAAGGTTAGATAGGAGTTCCTCCTGACCATGCCCATTTGATGTTGTCTTATGCCTGAAGATCTATAGGGGAGAAAACCAACCTGTTAAAGTGAACTTTTCCGTGGTTTGCATCTTCAAATGCACTTTTAATGAATGCCCATGTTCTTTTCAGAAGCATTATGACTGGCTTTGTCATAAGCAGGTGGTATAAAACTAAGATGAAATCAGACACTAGTGCAGCATTCTGAATTTATTTTGGATTCAAATGGTCTTTAGTATGTGCGAATCATTAAAATGCCAATCTATGCTCAAGGAGTGCAAGGCTTGCTTCAATATTTTATAGGAGAGATTTTGATCTATGATTTATCAGTCAACAGACAGCACTAAGTGCAATGTGGTTTTTTATTTGGAATCAATTATCCTCTTGGTAGGCAGTGTTTTTTTCTTTTTATTTCCATTTCTGCAATTGAAGAAAAGTTTGGTATATGCTTGTCAAGTTGAGTGAACAGCTATATAAGTAATATAAAATGCATGTTTTCTTCTGAACTGAATTAAATATTTGTAGGGCATGAACAGCTGGATATAGCACTGTATTTTTTATTTGTAGGTACTGCTCCACCCTGCCACATACCTGAATTTCTCTGTTTTCCTCTCCTACACCATTTAACGCTGCTTTTCTTTGTCCTCTTTTCTGATACATATAGATTACATAGACAAGAATTTGACAAGCAAAACAATTTTCCCGTTCTTGGAATTTGCATCTTGAAATGTATAACAAATCATTGCAGTCAGTGTATACTTTACCTTCTTCAGCTGACTCTAACTGAAAAGCATTAGGAGAGGTGAGGAGTGCTACAATCTCCACTTGCTTGAGAAAACAAATAATCTGAAAAAGCAATATCCGAGTTTCAGATTTTATAACAAGCCTCACTATTATTTTTTTTTTTTCAGAACAATTTAACAAAAGAAAGTGCTAGCAAGCATATAATATTGCTTCTTAGCTGAACACCTGTAGTTCAGAGATAGCTTTACATGGCTTTCACGTTTTACAAGGAGCTGTGCAGGCTGGAGAAACATTTTACATATCGGTGTGACTCAAAAATTCTAACCCTCCACAGAACTGTGCTAGAGACATTTCATTTTGGGCATTCAGATGGATATATCCATCTTTTGCACATGTAGATGTTGAGTGCTTGTCGTGGTTTAACCTGTAAACCAGCCACGCAGTTTGTTCACTCACTTCCCCCTTTTTCTTCCCTCTGCTCCTGGAGGGATGGGAAGGAGAAT
>JANRGW010009979.1:0-28265 GCA_024733675.1 Psilopsiagon aymara
TGCTCCATCCCTGGTGGTGTTCAAGGCCAGGTTGGACAAAGCCTTGGGTGGCATGGTTTAGTGTGAGGTGTCCCTGCTCATGGCAGGGGGATTGGAATTAGATGATCTTAAGGTCCTTTCCAACCCTAACTATACTATGATGATTCTATGATTCTATGATATTATTCTTTATTAATTCAGCTTTGCTACCAGTTTTATGGTGGATGTTATTAATAATAGACCTTGTATAATTTCTCAGGTATTTTCACCAATACAGGGAGGCCACAAGACAGCAAGCTAATCTGCTTTTTTACAGGAAAATGTTGGATACATTCTTTTGTTTTTGATAAGCTCTATGAAAGGACTGTGCTGTATTATAAAATCTTTACAATTAAAAGATTAGTCTTTGCAATGGTACTATACAACCCCTCCCCTTTATAATGTCTAGTTTCCAGTGACTCTACTGAATTCTACGCAAGGTATACAAGCCTATTATTTGTCACATGCAGAATTCAGAATCGTGTATCTTATCGCTTTTACTTGAATTATTTGGCTCCCTGTTTTACTTTTCCATACAAAAGAGCAAGCTCCAGCTTTTTTATTTTTTTTTAGGTTTAAATGAAGGACTTTCTTAAATCCTATCACAGAGGCTTTCATCTTTGAAGCAAGTAAACAAAAAAAAAAAAAAAAAAGACAGATTTCTTTTTAAACCTACAGACTATAAGGGTTTGTTCAGCTTGTAAGCTTTTTTAGTACTCTAATCCTTTATTCTACTTTTAGTGTAATGTGAATTTACAGTCAGGGATGGCAGGAATTTTGGTTTTTATTTTCCTTTAAAGCATTGCGTTGTGAGACTCTACATATCAGGGAAGAGGAAACAGAATGTCGGGGGAGGTGGTGGTGGTAGTGTATTGTTTCAAATCTAGTATGTCTGGCTAATAACTTGTTCAGAAATTAAGTTCAAATAAGTTTGCAGTAGTAATTCACTAAAGAAGAAAAGATGTTAGTCAGTCAGGTGCAAACTCAGCTCCTTATTCAAGCCCCTTTGCTCACTGACATTACCAGGTTTCTCTGAGGTGGAAGACAGGATCTCACAGCTGTGCCTGTAATATTGAGTAAATTTGAAATAACCACTGCAAGATAGAGCAATTTGAGTCACTTTAGGTAAATTTTGAACCCCATTGGCCCCTCCACCCTTATTTCATTCTTTTTAGAAATTACATTCCTGATGCACTTCCATTATGCATTCTATTATACAGGCCTGGGCATGTGTTTTTTTAATACATCATCTGCTTTTGATTTGTTGTTTTTTGGGTTTTTTTTTTTTTCAAAAAGATGTTACATAACAGAAAGAAAGCAGATAAATGGTCATTAGATGCTATCTTTTATGTGATTACTGAAAGAACTCCATTTCTGAGAGTGTGAGAACACCATGTAACCACATCATGACTTCACATTTATTTGTGTAGGAAATAATCATAAAGAGTTTAATTTTTCACCTGGAATTGCACACTGACCTGACTATGGAATAAAGGTGCATTTCTTTAAGTTTATTTATTTAGTAAATATATTGCTTGGGCAGTTGGAGGTCAACATTATTTTGTGTAAGTTCTCAGGTTAAGTAGCCCATTTACTGCAGCACTCAGTCCCTCTGCCAGAAACCATTGCGGTACTCAGAGACATAACAGCTTTAAGCAAGCTGAGGACCAAGATTTTCTTTGTCACCAGGAAATTTTGTTGTGCATCAGAGTATAAAGGTGCAATAAAAAGAGCTATTGCAATTATATGATTCTATATAGGGTAAATTATAATACAGGGAGGTTTTGAAGTTTACATTACATTCATCAAAATCATTTCCATGATTTTAGTTAATTTTAAATAAAATGTATCTTTGAATCTCACTTGGGCAGATTTCTTTCCTTCTTAAAAATATGAGCATATAAATCCAAGTGGCCTAGACGCACAATATTAGATTTTCACATAGCTCAAACAGTAAAATTCCTAGATACCATAGCTCTTTTAAGCCCAAGGTGCACTAAGAGGTAAAAGGAGCTAAGAGGTGCTGGTAAGAAATGCTTAAATCCCTGCAGGTGCTGCTGGCATATTTGCAATTGTTTTTGTCATGTTTCAGTATGAAACCTCCTACTCTGAAAGGACCAGGACCTTAAAAACTTACAGAGAGCAGCTTCTGCCATAACAAAGATAATGACAGTCCAGATTAAACCAGTCATCCTCTATGCAGAAAAAGGAAAAGAAGAATGTATCTCTAAAGGAAATGTTCCCATTACCCTATCTTGTAACTTAAGAGTTTGGAACCAGGAAAGGCTAAATCAAGCTAGAGCTAGGTCTTAGGCTGTGCCTGCAAATCTAAATGTAACCCACTGGCAAGCATGCCTTGCAAGGATAAAAGTGGCAAGAATCCAAAAGTTATGTGAGCCTGTTAAGGTAAAGAGGCCTTTTACTCAAGAGGAAACAGGTTATTCATTTACTTCTAGAAGTTTCTACATCAAAACCCTGGGTATTAACAATAACATAATTAATGAAGCGCAGGCAAAGGGAGGTACTTCTCTAGTATTTCTCTGTAAAGCAAACATTGTGTTGTCCCAGGAGCTGGACTGATTTTTACAGTCACTTAGCCTCTTGTTACAGGGACAATATTATAATATATTCTGAAATTAGGCAGGCAATCCATAACGTACATTGATTCACATATTTATTCTTTTCCCAAGTAGCATATCTCACAACTACACAATAAAGTTTACTCTAGTTCTGTGCCAAGCAGTCTGCTCCAATAAAATAGATCATGACAGTTAAAGTTCAATTTTCTAATGATTAGACAAGATAAAGGAAGATACTTCATATTTTCCAGCAGAATATGGCATAAATTAGGCCAGGTAACAGATTACCATTTTGGGATGCTGGCTGGACAATAATTTTGAAACAAACCTATGTTTGTTTGCCAAATATTCCTTTAAAACCCTGCTCTTGCAATATTAATTTCAAAATACAAAATACAAGGTCTATGTAATATAAAAATGCATGCTGTAGTCTTCTTACCTAAAATTCAGCCACCTGTCTTTCTGAAAAGTTACCAATAAAAGCAAAGTTGACCTGCTCGATACACAACTTCTTCCAAAATTTAGAAACACAGGATATCATTCTAAGGCTATAATTATTCACAGAAACCCTTTCAAGTATAAACAACATTTAGTTACCAGGTTAAAACTCTCTTCTGTCATGCAAATTTATGGATTATATTCCTAATATGGACATTTTTCTCAGTTTGCATTTACAAAGTAATCTTTTGTTTCTTTGATTTCCCACAAATTATTTTCTCTGCATATCACCTTTAATAAATAACACCACTCATATGGCTAAAAGGAATTCTACTGAGAAGAAATGAAGCAGAACTGCAAAAAGGCAAGTCAACATAGTTTAGAATGCTATTTTGGAATTGTTGAAACGGAGAATACGTCAAAGCCCATATTTTCAGTTCTGAAATAACACATGGTCTACAAAGTCTGAAGCAATTTTTTTTAGTGGCATCTAAAAATTAGAAAAAAAAAAAACAACCATATTGCGCAACTGCAGTAACCTTTTCACTAAAGTATTTCAGATTTACCACAGACTAAAAATGGAGTGGACTACAAGCATTTTCAAAGACTATCACAAACTGCTCACGCTGCTCTACTAATGAACAATTGAAAGCCCTCCAAAACAAAACAGGATACTGTACTTTATGCCATAAAGATTAACCAAAATAGCATAGAACCCCATTTAGTTTGGCAACCATTTTTATAGCCTTGCTTTCATAGAACTGTTCTTGCTGCGCTTGTTCGAAAAAAAAAGCCCAAAACACTACCACCACCACCAAGGTAGTAAAAAACCCCACAAAACAAAACAATTATAACATTCCCAGAAGAAAAATCCTGCTTAGTGACATCCTGAAGCTTATTTTCATGCTGGTCCAAATCCTGCTTTGTTTTTTCTTTCAATCAGCAACAGCTCTAGTCACACAAGGTAAGCTATTTTATAAGTGAAACTACTGAGCAGAAAATCATAGTAATATTCAGAAAAGCCAGTCCCCAAAGTTTAGTATTTATGTCAAGAAAGAAAATAAATAAGCACAAGCAAAATTCACAAGCAAACTTTGGAAATAGGAGCTGAAACTCCTACTTTCCTAGGCACATTTTCTTTACCATAAATCACATGTGAAGGAAGTACTGGTGTTAATTTAAAGCTAACAACTGACATAGCAAAGGGTGTATTAGTTATAAGTTTTGAAGAGTAGCTCCGACACCGTTTATCTGTAATTACAGCTGATAATTTAAACAAAACAGCGTAAGCTTATCTATAAAGAACCTACTGTTTACTCCAAATTTCAAACTAAATTACAAGTAATTTTCATTAACTGAAAGAATGCAATAATATATTCATGACTATCACTTTGCAGTATAATATTAAGATAATTCCTGTTTCAATTAATTCTTTTCATTCCTTCCAAATTTCAGATTTGTCGCAGGTAAAGACTGATTTTGCAAAAAAGCCTCACTGAGCATATTTAGTTCCCTTACAAACAGGACTATAATAAAAGCAAGTTTGTGGGTGATCAGAAGCCTCTTAGTGTGTTCCAAGGCTTCCCCAGAAGGCTTGTCCCCAGAAGACTGACAAGGTGCAGTCACCATTTTCCCCAGAAAATCTGTCTCAGATGATACACTCTATTCATGAGCCAATTATCAACTGCACCTTTTGTATAATTATGTTCTTATAGTACTATTTTAGTGTATGCACAACTTTAACACTAGACCTCTTCTCATCTGATGTTTGAGCTCAATACACTGTATTTCAGGTCTTAATATCACAGGGTTTCGAACTCTGTACAGCTATTACCACAAAAGGAAGCTCCCGTTTGAGCTTTGTCAAACCTGCAGCTTTTACAGCCATATGTCCTGACTCAGCAGAAAGCATCTCAAAAAACTTAATCACCTCCATTTTCTTTCCTGTTTTTCCTGCATACTAACATTTATTTTTTACTTGAAAGAGCAGGAAAATAGCTTTTCATTTTTAGAACAATGAATAAACAGTGCCATCTTCTGTCTGCCGCTGCAGGACAACAGGGAAATGTAGACTCAAATTACAAAAATAAGCTATAAGCTTCAGGTTGCAAAGTTATATATGGAATCTCTGTGGGGTTTTGCAGACACAATATAGCACACTACATTCTTTGAGTTCTTAGCACTACCAAAAGCTTTTTCAAGCAATCGTATATTCAAGACACTGACTTAGAATTAATTGTCTGAAAGATGTACTCACCCTTTTTTTCAGAAAGGTAAGCACAAAATCATTGTCAGCTGTTGAAGGCTGCAGTATTTATCAGTGTCTTTGTAAGAGTTAGATATTTTTAATGCTCTTAAGTTTACAATCATATTTACTTTTTAGAAACACTTGACATTTTAGTTATCATTTATCTCTCTTAAGATCATTTATAATCTTAACTTGCATGCCATGGGCACAGAGGCTGGAACATCCAAATTATTTCAGGATTTGAGTCCTTCCTTTTATAAAATACACCATATATGTTCTTTTAGCTAGAAAGCTGGAAACATTTAGTATAGTAATGGAGAGAGAGAAAACATGGTGTTATGCTAATTTCAGGCATTACAGTGGTGTGTGCACATTAATTTATTTTCATATAAAAAAATAGAAGAAAAACACATTTACAGTGAAAAAAAAAAATCAGATCACCATCACTGAGCTAATGAAATCTTTCAGCAATCTGCATTAAAACCACCGGTAGTTTTGTGAAGATGCCGTCAACTAGAGAGCACTATATATTTATGAAATACTTTTCTAGCAGGCTAATGGAAGTGGTGCCTGCTGCTCTCAGTAGACCATTCTTTAATTCTTATGGCCATCAGCCATTTAGCAGTGGCAGTTTGCTTCAGTTTTCTGAGTTTAGTTTTCTTAAGCAAGAATTGGTTATTCAAAGGAATTCCCTGGAATGGCTGTGAACTAAAGAAATAAAGCTTCTCTAAACAACATGATTTCACCATATAATGGGACTCATACTCCACTGTCTAAAAAGCTATAATCACTGAGGACAGAAATTGTCGAAGAAATGAAATGTCCATGGAAGCCAGTACCTATTTCTGACATTAGAGAACCAGACAGGTCAACATAATTAAAATGGTGAAGCACTGATTTCCTCTTAAATCTGCCAAAGATGACCTAAGTCATCCTGTGCAAAACTTCATTCACAAAGTCCATTGGATGTCTGGAACAAGACAGCATTGTTAAATGTTCATATTGCTTTTAGCATGGTGTAGACCTAGAGTTTGCTGTTTTCTTGAGAAGGGCATAGGGAGAGCATGAAAAGAAGACTGGGCATGATGACATAATAGTTTCAGATGCAAAAATTTAAAAGAATTGATGCCCCAAATGTTAAAAAAATAAAAATAAAAAATTCTTAGGGTAAGAAATCAAACATACAGACATTATAAAAGCACAAAATTTAGGCCATTACTGCTACATTCAACAGCAACATGATATACATTATAATTTAAGTTAATTTCAGAATAATGTATTACTTCCTCCTTCTTAGTATAGTTTCTTCAAGAAATAAAGCCTTTTTAATGTCTGCAGGAAACTGTCTAGTCCCCATTCCAGGCCCTGTGAAAATATTGATCAGTTTCAATCAAATTTAAAAGGGGTGAAAATCTTTGTGAGTTTTAGTATCTGCAGTTCTCCCTAATGCAAGCATCAGAACAGTTATGTTTGGAAAAAAAAAAAAACAACAACAACCCAATTTAAATTAGCCTTTTCAAGAGGTGCTAGCTGTCTGGCCATTTACACATATGCAGTTCTAAGTCAGCCATAAAACAATTGCCATTGTCCAACCAAACAGGAAGAAAACTTGGAAGGAAGCACGTGGTATTATGCTGGAGTTTAGGACCTGTGCCAATCAAAAAGAGGGGTGGTAGAAAAGGGTTGCAGCAGATAGAGGCTATAAGGCCATAATAAATTGGGCTCGCAGAGCTCTGCTGTTGATGGAAACCTCCACAGCATCAAGATTGCTTGGCATAAGGCTGTTTGTCAAGATTTATGGTCCTGGGCTTCCAAGTAAGCTCTGACAGTACACAGTCTCCCCGCACAAGTGCTCTGCCTTGCTCTCTGCCTTGTCAAACTTGGTCCCATCCACCCAGCCAGTGTCAAGTGTCCTTTTTCCAACCCCTTTTTTCTAATTCCAGTCACGTTCATGCTCATCCATTCCAACAGACCTATCCAGGATCTATTCTTGGCTCTGCATGGCTGTTTCAATCCCTAAAATCCTCCACTGATCTAGTTTCCCACAATCTCCTCCCACAAATTCTCCCCTACTTCCTTTCTTTTCATCCTAGCTTCACTTATAATTCCACTCTGCATCCCTCTGCTTCCACCTTATGCTCTCTCTTTTCTCTCTTAGCTGTTAATTCTTTCTGCACAGGAACAAAACAATTACTTGTCAGAGAGTGAAAGAGTCCGGAGCACAGAAAAAAAAGAGTTACTGTGTCTGAGACCGGTCTTATTTTAACTTCAAGCAGGTGAGAAAAACAATTATTAGGGGAGTTCAATTTAATTTTCTAACTTGACCATAAACAACAATTTGAGGAATCTACAAGTAGCCTTGTGAATTCCAGGAAATCCTGAGCTGTTCAGAAAGTATGAACAAATGAAGCATATCCAATTCTTCTGTGATCGAGCCATGATTAGTAAGTCTGCTTGTATTTTGTTCTATCTTCTATAAAACTGTAACACTGTTGTGATGTCCAAAATTATTGTTGAGGCCACATTCATAGGACAAGCAGACAGTTTAGATTAAAAAACCCCAACAAACAGAAAACCACAGCTGTTTTTCTTATGTCCTGGGTTTAGCTGAGATAGAGTTAATATTCTTCCCTGTAGCTGGTGCAGTGCTGTTTTGGCTTTAGTCTGAGAACAGCGCTGATAACACACCTATGTTTTAGTTGTTTCTAAGTAGCAATTACCCTGATCAAGGACTTTTCAGTCTCATGCTCTGCCAGTGAGGAGGGGCGCAGGAAGCCAGGAGGGAGCAGAGACAGGACACCTGATCCAAACGAGCCAAAGGCGTATTCCCTATCACAGCACATCATAGCCAGGATATAAGCTGGGGAGAGTTGCCTGAGAGAAGCCACTGACCACTGTTCAGGGAGAGGCTGGGCACTGGTCAACAGGTGGTGTGCAACCCTATCGCACACCACTTGGTTCTTTTTTTGTTTGTTTCATTACTCTTTCTGCTTCCTTATAGTAGCAGTAGTATTTTATTTATTTTAATTGTCAAACTGTTCTTATCAGGTTTATCTTTATCAGGGTTTTATCTTTTTCCCAGTTCTCCTCCCCGTCCCACTGGGAGGGAAGGGGGGAAGTAAGAAGGTGACTGCATGGTGCTTTGTCACCAGCTGGTGTTAAACCACAACTCCCTAGAAATCTTAAGCAGTTTATATTTTTGGTAGCTAGTATTTATTTATGCATTCCATGCCAATGAACCCTAATGCATTTTCTAAATGTCATGAATGTGAATAAATTCATCACTTCACATGAATAACTACATGTATGAACCCAGGATTTAAGAGTTAAGAGCTCTGAAATACCTGTGCTATTTTATTTGATCCCCATAGTTTGAAAAGACAAGAAAGAGAAAGATATGATCATTGACTTTAAAAGTTAAGCAACCATTGCTTGGGGTAACTTCCAGTCTTAATAGAATAAGTTATCATATAGTGCATTTTAAAAAATGAACAGTACTATTTTATTCTAAACATCACTTTACAGTGTTGATTCTTAGACGTATTTATTAACACTTAGTAGTAGCTACATTAAAAAAACCAAAGCAAAATTTCTTATAGGAGGAAAACATCAGTACCCAGTCTTCTGTTTTATCTGGCTTCTTGTTAGCAAACAATCATGTTTTATGTAGATAAGATTTGTATTTCATATCATGAAGTGGACCAACCAAAGGT
This sequence comes from Psilopsiagon aymara, assembly GCA_024733675.1. Taxonomy (NCBI): domain Eukaryota; kingdom Metazoa; phylum Chordata; class Aves; order Psittaciformes; family Psittacidae; genus Psilopsiagon; species Psilopsiagon aymara. Next base: position 8,997 of record JANRGW010009979.1, read on the forward strand.
GTCTTCTTAATAAAAATTTAATATCTGATTCAATTAATTTTTCTTTAACTGTCTCAGAAGCTTTCTGGTCTAACAACAAAACTGTGCTATATTCCTTTCAATTTCTTCATCCTAAAGCAGGATGTAAAAAAATAACAATGATTTTCATCTTCATTTGACAGGGAAAAGATTCAATATAAACTAATAATAGCTTTCATAACCCATAATAAGAATAACTCTCTTTAAATATTCAGCAGAGTCAACATTTCATTATTTCAGTGTGCCAGCTGGTCATTATGGAATATTATAGGAAATGATGACATGATGTGCAGAATTATAAAATGATGGGTCCCTCTTGCAAGTGCAAGATATATGCTTTTTTCTTTGAAGGTTTGAATAACTTCACATAGCATTTTTAATTTATACTTTGTTCTCTTTTTGAATAAATGACACTATCCAAATACAACTCTCTTCTTGAAGCAACTGAAGAAGAAATGTAGCAGTTAAGACAATTTTCCCATTTACTGAAAGAATATTTTTCACAAGGAAGTAACATAAAGCTGTGCCACCTGTGTACAGATAGAATTCCTAACTACAATTCTTTTTTATCACATACATATTAATGAAAGACAGCAACACACTGAAAAACACACACAAGCCCTTGACATTTTTGCAAAACACAGGTCTGTGTTTGTAATTTCTGCAAGCACCTAAACACATTAGCAGTACTCAACCAGAATATATTCACTTTTCAAGATTACCTAATATGCACCTAATATGTTAAGGGACGTATACTTTACTATTTCTTCACAAAAACAACTGTTTTTTCTTACTTTTTTTTTTTTTTTCTTTTAGAGAGAGATGTTTCTTTCAGTAAATATATATATATAGATGACTGGTCTTCCCAATCAGAATTAATTTCTGTTCAGAAAAAATATGTTTTATTCAAAAAAACCCCATGTTTCAAAGGGAATTCAATGTTCCTTCAGGAAAAGCAAAAAGACGAAGCCACATCTTGCTGTTAGAAACTCCTAAGGGTTTTACTTTTTGCTACACTCCTAGCAAAATCCATTCAAGTGGATGTCAGAGATAGACACCAGGTTAGATGAAGACAACATCCGACAATCTCTGAAGCTTCTGAATGATAGACCTCTTCCAATTGCACTTCCTGTTTCACAGGTAACTTCAAATTACCAGAATCTCTTGTTTGCTGACACAAGATAAAGAAAAGCTTTCTTTTTTGAGAGATTTCCAAGGGGAGAATTGTCCCCAAGGAAGCCAGCTTCCCTTAACATTAACTGAAAACTCAAACCTCAAATTATGTGTGACTGAAGGTGCCTCGAAGTTTCTTTGGCTCTATGAGTTTCATATGGGTATAGCAATCTCTGTATATGCTATAAAATGTAATACTGAGATTTTGTTACAATGGTTTGTTATTAGCTAAGACTGCATATATAAACTCAAAATTATGACACGTTAAAACATGTAAGTATATACTACATAAGAGTAAGTAGATGGACAGAAGATTAACAACCCCGTCTGCTGGATGCAATTAATGAAAAGCCAAACTGATGGTGGTTGTATCCTTAGTCATGAAGACTCCCAGAGCTGCCATGTGAAGACTGATGACATAAAATTTTATACCTGAATACAGTTGACTGGAACATGCCAGAAATAAACTGATCACAAAAAAAGACTATGAACAAAAAAGCCACAGATGCAGCAGTGAGTAGGGTGGATTTATCATGACTAATCAGGCCATGTCAATAAACACATAAGATATATCCATTCCCCAGAAAAAGGATATCTGCTTGGTGAGATGCTACAATCTGCTTAAAAAAGTACTCTACGGCTGCAAAGAAGACAGAGAACCAAGAGATACATTATGGGCAAAGAGGATGGAAAAGTGAAATAAACTGTGAGTCAAGACTTAAATGATGGAAGGAAAAACAAAATAAAATGCAATGGAGTACAATGCATGACAGAGTTGCCAGAATGCAGCAAAAAGAAAGGAATAAGAAAATTAATATATGTTATATTTTAATTATTCAGTTAATACAGTCTGATTCAACTCTTTTCTTAGACCAGTGTCAATATACATGATTTCATTGCCTTGAGCTTCCATAAGCCTGAAATGTTTTCTAACGTGATTTGCTTTTCCTCATAAAATGTGCTAGCTATATTTCTGTATTTATTCCAATATTTAATATGTAAAATAAAGGTCCTCTTCTTAATGAAGAATACCATTCTCCTTTGCACATATAATTTTTCACATGGAGATCTCAAAACTCTTGAAAAATAATAAATTTTCTTTCCTATTGAAAAATGTTATATAGGAACCTTGCAAGCTCCAAGCTGCCTTCAGGGAAACAACCAAAACTTTGTACTTTTGAGGAGCAGGAGTTTTTTCCTTAATGATATGTGCATTTCTTGATATGACTTCCACGTGTGACTATACCAGTGAAGAGTGTGAGAAAATTTCACATTCAGTACAATATGGTAAACGGTGTTAATCACACAAGATTTAAAATAATTAAAATAAAGATTTGGATGTTTGCTTTATTTGCTAAAAAAAGAAATATATATACATGTAGTTAGTGTCTTCTTATTCAGTATAACTAACGGAGAAGGAAAGCTAATTTTAGAAACCAGTGCTTTCAGTGAAATGAAAGTAATCACTGCTTAAAGACCTTATATCAGACAGGGTTTCATTTGCTCAGTGGTAAATTGTGTGTTGGACAGAAATTTAAAATTTAACCGGATGCCATAATGGTTCCCATATCAGATAAAGAAATATGTAGATTTTCTTAATACCTATCATCCTGGACAAAAAAGCCTGACTTCAAGAAAAAAATACTTTCAAAAATATTCTTAAGCAACTGAAAACAAGTTCTTAACAGCTGTTTGTTTAAAACTACATGTGTTCTAAATGCATGTATTGTTAACAGTTATGTTTAAAACAGAATGAAACCACTGGCATTAGACAGATTGCTGAGGGCAGCTGATGGCTGCTGTGATAAAACTACATAACTATACATGCATTTTACCAGAAAGACCAGGTTTAAATGCAAGTCCAAAACTGCAAATATTCCAATGTCTATCTTAGACAAAGGATTTTCTGATTAATGACATAGCAGAAGAAAAAAACCCTTATTGTTGCTTCCAGAAACCTACGGAATGGTAAGAGAAGACTTCATTATTGCATGCTTTAGATAACCATGTTAGTAAGAATATTTTTTACAACAGCTGAAGTTCCTCTGCAATTACCGTATTTTTATTTCATCAAAGTATCCTTGCTTTAAAACTGAACATCACTTTGTGCTTCAGTCAGATGAAAGGGAACTTATCACAAATTTCTAATGTTTTAGTATCCTTTGCCTTCATCCTTCACTATAAATTTACAAACTCCGTTAAGAAGCTCACAGCTTCAATTTCAACCTAGGAAAACCCAAAGAAGAAGTAGAGGGAGTCCTAACATTTACACAGGTGGAGGTAGAGGATTTATTCAACCTACAGCCTCCTCCCAGGCTCTTTTGCCTTTCAATATTCCTAATATGTTCCTTTCCCCCTTAGGCTGGGGGGCAATTTTTCACTCTATGAGAAATTTTTGAATACTGATGTTTTGTGCTCCTTATAAATCACAGGTATTTAGATGAGAAGCAATTTGATCAAAGGTCAGCATTCCCTAACATTTTGTAAGCATGTAAAATCTTAATAGCTTTCTTCTGAAAATATAAAAAAAAATTACAGTTTGTACCCTACAAATATACTATTCTTATAAAATTACATTAATATTTAAAACGCAAATTAAAACCAAATCAGAGTCATAATATTTTGCTACAGCAAAAAGAAAGAAGAAAGCTGAAACTATTTGTTAAAAACATCAGAACTGTTCACTAATGTATATCTCAAAGTCAGTATTTTCTGCAAAACATGTAATATTAAGAAAATTGAATTTTCCAGTGAAAAGCTGTTAACTGAAGCTGTCTGGCTAGTCTTTATTTTATTGCTGTTAGTTAAACATTCTTATGCTTCACAAGTTAAACGGTATTTATTTTTTAGCATTAAAAATAGTGACCTCATTAATGATTTAAAACTGAAGAGGAAGCTCTATTAATTATAGTGAGCCCATAAACAAGTAAACAAGTGTTATTTCATCCATTTGAATTCAACTGTCTGGGGAAAAAAAGTTACTGTGCCAGAGATAATATCCTCTAACTGTGGGTCTCATTTTCAGTTTCTTACTTCATATAAGAGAAACTGAAAAGAATCAGCATACTTGAGCTAGTGCTTCAATTTGGACCTAAGAACTAGAGTGATTAAGTTAAATACTTTCATTGAAGTACGTGATTTACTAGTCATATTTTTATTTCTTTTTCTTAACACAGTCTGAGTTTGTCTTCTACCTCAGCTGTGGAAGATTTAGAGTATATCAAAGACTGAAATACCTTGATTTCATTGAATGTCAATTTTCTGCATAAAAGTCCAGAGTATTAACACTGTCGTTTAATTATTATTATTATTCAGTATGTAGAAACTAGATACAACAGAAAGTTTATTGTCAAACTACTCAGGAAGAACATTTACTCTTGATTTAATCTCCAAATCCTGCTTTATACTATTGACAAAATTAAACAGTGGGAATTACTTCAAGCATTCTGCATGCATATAATTTAAATGGTAATTTTTTTTTTTGTTTGAAAAAGATAGCGAAATATGTATACCCTTATGTATTTACAGGCAATTATGATACACTGAGAACTGAAGTTAAGTTTTCATGGATTTGTGCCATGGAATGATACACTTTTGTGTCATTCACACTTTTCAAGTAAACATTTTAAAATGAACCTAATTCTTGCAACAGTTCCAGTAGTGAAAAATCAGAGTAAGGATTTCTAGTCAGAAAGAAGAGACTGATTTTTTTTCTTAGAACTATAGGGCAGAACAGGAGTTTAAAAGAACAGAAAAATGCTCCAGCACATTTTGAGGGGATAAAGCTAGAAATACTGGAGAGGCTTGAAAGCCGCCACAGTATACAAAGTCAGCACAAAGTGAGTAACATAAAAACAGGCTGTATTGGGTAAGACAACAATTCCAGTGTGCTGTGTCCAAAGAGACTGACATCAGATGTTCAGGGAAATAATATAAGAGAGAGGATATGTACAGAATTGTCCTTCCCCTTGTGTACTACCTTGGCTTCCAACACCCCATAGCAGAGGTATTTCTAGATGGCAAAAGTAGAGTAATTTCTAAATGGCAAAAGTAGCTTGTTGTTAGCCGAACTGCTGAAAGCCAGGAAATGGTAAATTTACCTTAAGTTCTTTATATACTTACACATTCAGGAAAATGTCTCCTGGTGCCAAATACAGTGCAAGCAATTACTTGAGCAGAGAGAAAAAGGTCAGCCACAATCAAACTTTCCTCTGAAGAGATGCGTGAACTAGGAACAGAACCTGAGCTTTCCACACAGCAGGTAAAAACTGAGTGTTGTCAATATGACACTATGTTATGGGGACATGTTGATAGAACACCCTTTTCTGTGTTGGGCTATTTCTTGAAAAGAGGGATTATAACTCCTCTCAGTAAGAATACAAAGCGCCATTCAATATACACACATTTACTCAGAGAAGAATGAGGATGAGGTACTGGCAGAGCCTCTCAACCTTTGATAAGCACTGATACTGCTTACAGTGATGGTAAATGTGCCTGATTCTTCTTTCTGTGTGACAGTACTGAGGTAAACACATTTATTTCTATTACTAAATATGCAGCTAAAGAAAAGGAATAGTATCAGTTTCCATTGCAGCCACTTGCTCCCAACATTTCTTAAAGTGTTCATATTAGTTTGTATAGCATTGCCTATGTTTATCCTCTTGATAGAACTTGGTAAGTCCTGCACATTTTACTTAGATTACTTTTGATTTCTTCATTCATGGCAATACCTGAAAAGAAATTCTGAGCAGAACAAAAGGATCATTCCTGCTCAGTATGAACAGGTATACTTCATCAAGGTATTAATTATTGTCAAAACAACATGACACTCAACATAGTTCTAGTTATTTTGATAGCGTAATTTCTCATGGAGCAAAGTATGTAAGCATACATTTAATTTATGCAAGCATTTCAACACATTTGTCACTGGACCTGAATAATATTCTTAAATGGGAACCATCATGGTGACCAGGGCAAATGAAATTTGCATTGTCATTTACTCCTTGCAGTTTCCTTGGCTCTTAGAAAGCATTTATTCCCTGGAGAAATGTCTGCTTTCCTGTCTAAAAACTATTTTGCGATTGTTGCACTGTTCTTATGCCTTAACAACTAAGGTAAGAAATACAAAATGAGACCTCTCAGTGGGTCTAACTCTAGCAGCTACACATCACAATATAGTTCATATTATTTCTTGGTTGTAATATGTTTTTTAGCCTGTTTGGGCCTGATTCTGTATTCATGCATGGAAGTCTTACATTATACCAGGACTTCAATGATTTATACACTTGCAAGAAGGAAAAGAAAACCAGGTCCACTGGCTTTATACAAGTTACTTAATTTCTCTATCATTAATGCCCATAGGAAAACTAGCAAGCTTGGCTTTGGGTCTTTTCCAATTCATTTTGCAGCTGTTGAATAGTTGAAATTGATAGCTACAAAGTGCTCAGATATTAGAAAAGTCAGCAATAGAGAGGCTCTAGAAAGTGATGCTGGCAGTAGAGACAGTCATGTCATTTCTTATGTCTTCTGTTGAAAATAACTGGCTATTTTTTTACAGCTATCATATTCCCATAGGGATATCTTTGCAATATTAATCATAGAATCATAGAATAGTTAGGGTTAGAAAGGACCTGAAGTTCATAAAGTTCCAACCCCCCTGCCATGAGTAGGGACACCTCAAACTAAACTGTGTCACCCAAGGCTCTCTCCAGCTTGGGCTTGAACACTGTCAGGGATGGAGCATTCACAACTTCCTTGGGCAACCCATTCCAGTGCCACACCACCCTTACAGTAAAGAACTTCCTCCTTTTATCCAATCTAAACTTCCCCTGTTTAAGTTTGAACCTGTTACCCCTTGTGCTATCACTACAGTGGTAATCTACTAGACTTCTATGAGTTAAACCAAACTGTTGTGTGGAAAGCAAAAGAAAAGCAGAAAATGAAAGCATAATAACACAAGGCTTGTTCTATAAACTATTCAAAAAATTTAAGGTAAAAGCAGTCATCAATTCCTAAATAGTTAGCCACCTGTCCATATCCATATTAGAATGTGTTGATATTATATTGGTTTATTGTTCTGGCACCAGAATGTGGGTTTGCAGAAAGTCCTAACTAGAGCTGGACAATTTAGGTTTTTTTTTGGTTAAGGCTATATTGTAGAGGGAGGAGAGAGTCTAAAGACATTTGCTATTTCAGCGAATATGCAGAATATTTCACAGTAACAGACAAAAAAAAAAAAAAAAAAAAAAAAAGAGTTATTTTGGTCAAGCTTGATCAACAGTTTTGGGAGGAAAAAAAACACTGTAAGAAGATTAAGATGTTTATGACTTCAGCAGGTTCCTTCATTTTGTGACCCCATTTTCATGTCACACTGGAATTATTTTTTTTTTAAGGGTAAGAAAATTAATGTTTTGGACTGATCATGACTTTTAAAAGCCAAAAGTCTGCACAACTTTAATTCTAATAGTCAAAAATGACCACTTTAGAAAGAGGAGTAGCAACTGGTGCTTGTTAGAAAGCTGGCAGAAATGCAAACACACATTGTGACCTGAAAGCTGTCTCAATGCTATAAAAGTAAAAGTGCCTGAGACCATTTGCTGGTTCTAAGGCTGTCTGGCAGAGAAAGGACCACATCCATACTGTTAAATTCTCCCTAAAATCAGAGTGAATTATCAGTAGACCTGGGGTAAAACCATGCCAAGAACTGTTCTATACTGCTAGTATCAAGGTCTGAGCGTCAGTTAATACCAGGGAACGCTTGGTAGCTCGAGTTTTGATGTACTGTGTGATACAGCCATGCAGTGCAAAGTACCAGAACAAAAAAGCCGCCAGCTTTTCCACTACAGATGGGAGAATAATGAAGGCATAGGCAGAAAGACTATTGTAGGTAAAGAAAGAGCTTGGGGGTTGTGGTGTTGAGCTGTGGGTCTTTTTTATGTTAACCCATTTTCCTAGCTACTGCCTTGGCGATCAACTGCTGTTTTGCTCTGAAGTAGCTGGTTTAACACACTTTAGCTAGTTTAGCAGGTTTTCAGAGGAAAAAAAAGCAAAACCAAAATAACAGTTGGATGATTCTATAGTTCTATGATGTGTCACATTAATAGAGCTAGTAGAAGAGAAACAGAAACCCATAGTCATAACACAAGACTGATTGGATATCATGGATTCCGTTTCTACAAATGATCAGGAACAGTAAGCCAGGCCTGTGAGGCAGCAACAAGAGAGAAAACAGGCTACAGGGTCAAGCCATTCCATAATTATGACTTGTTTATTCAACAGCCTCATTTGTCTTTCACCAGTATGACTGGGAGACCAAGAAGACAATGAAAAATGACATCATGACAAAACTCCCACAAAAAACTATGACTAAATTCACCTTAGTCCACATCACTGTGTGAATTAAAAGAGAGTGGATGCAATACATAAAATACATCTGATGCAATCCCATGAGGTACTGGGGACAACCCTTAGAGCATTGCTTCCAATTTAAACTGATGTTGGAACTTCACAGCACATTGGCTGGGTAGCAGCAGCACTGAGCCAGACATAGTCCTCAGGCTGTACACATTTTCCTGCATCTGTGCCACACTGATCCTTATTACAGCAATTTGTGGTCTCCTGCTCTAAATCACCTGTGTACCTTATGATTATTATTTAATACATATAGAAACAGAGACTAAAAGGAAGAAGCAGAAAAAGCAATTACTTACCATCTCAGAGTATCAATAAGGAGACTTATGCATTCACTGAATGGTGACCCTTGAAGCTTTGCAGTGGAAAACATTGACAAACACATCATATAACACATGTGACAGCAGCCCTTTCATTTCAAAATGCAGGCTGCTTAGACTGTGTCTGAAGAGCAAGAGAAAGCTCTGGGTGTATTGAGGAGCATTTGAAAGAAATTGACTTGTACATTACCAAGGTATAGTAATGGAAAAATAATCAGGACAGTTTTACAAAATGTAGATATTTCAATGCCACCCATGCTGCAACGCTCAAATTTGAATCTATTTGCTTTAAGATGCTATTAATTACATTTCAAAATATTTGCTTTTCCTACAACATAATTTGTCAGCCAATAGAACAGTGAGAAAAGAGAAAAAATATCCATGAGATATAATTTTCTGATTTTTGGCACTTTAATGATATCATTCTTGGCTGAAGACATAATTAGAGTTACCTAACTGTAATATGCCCAGGAAGGATACAAATAGCAAGCAGAGAGTAGAATTAGTAGGCCATCCACAGTCTTAAACATTTTTACAAGCTAACACATATTCCAAATTAAATTTTTGAGCTGCTATACATAACCAGTTCTGTCAGAAGATCTAAGGTTATGTCCAATTGTAATAGGTGTTCAAGATCAGCAGGATGGACTAAAGATTCTTCCCATGGTTTGGGTGAGGCAGCAAATTCCTGAAGAGTGATTTTACACCTCAGAATTGAAGATCTCATTTTAGAAAAAATAGCTTGATACAAGTGCCAAGCACAGATGGAGGCTGATTTTCTACTGCTTTTTTACATATTTTATTTTTAACCAGTTTTTGTGATGCAACATGACCTTATCTCTATATTCCTCTGATCCTTAATAGGTTTTAAAACACACAGTAAATAGGAACATACTCAAGTATGTCAGTCTATAAGTAGCCAGCATTGATCCCAAAAGGCAATTTCAATATTACGGAAAACAATACAAGACACAATTTAATTGTTTCATCAAAACTAAACTTTCTTTTATTTTAAAATACTGTGAAATAGTGGTCATAGTGGCTTAGAGCTCAATCAGAAAGACAAAAGTAAGAAATGATGGTTTATATAGCATTGATCGTAGATAGCCAATATAGGGTTTGCAGCATCTAAAAAAGAATTTTTAAAACTGAAGTAACTATCTAACTGCCATCCTGAATATCATGAACTGAAGGTAATACAAAACCACACTTCCTCCTTTTCCAGATGAACTGCCATGCTGTTGGTTACTTTGAAGAAGTTTTAAAATTGTGTACCTTTCTCAATAAAATCATCAGAGTTAAAGATTAGGATGAGGAAAAACATATGCAAACGTATTGTTTCACTTAATGCTGTTTCATTTCACAGAAAGAAGAAAAATAATGGAATATGTTTCAAAAACATCCATTATTTTTTCCCAGATGCATTTTGTGGGGTTATTTTGTTTTGGCTGGTTGGTTTCGGGGAAGGTGCAGAAGTATGTGGTGGGGGGGGAGGGTGTTAAGATCTCAGAAAACAGATTTTCTAATGACATCTGGTTTTCCCTAGATTTGCACTTGAGCATTTACAAACTGAATACTTTTAGTATAAGCAAACGATTTAGCTCAGTGTGCACCCTATACAAATAAGGAGGGAGCATTAGCCTTCAGAGTTAGGGGAGTTTGCTTTGGAATGTAAACAATTTTTTTTCTTCTTTTTCTTCTACTTAGAGTTCAAATATACAAACTCTTTAAAACATACTGGTTTAGAGCAGGTGGTCCAGCTGGCACCCCACAGCACACATCCCAGCTTGCAGGATGCTGCAAGTCTTTTTAAACTTTCTTTGCCAGAGAAGACACCCTAAATATATAACTGCTGCTTGCTACATGGTGTCACAAAAACCTGGAACTGACATTCCTTATGAGCTACTTCAGGAAATGTTTTTATAGCTCTTACCTTTTCAATTACAAAAACAAAGACAAGTGTTAGCAGGTGAATGCCTTACTGCCCAGGATTCTCAAAACTAATGCAAATTTCATGTTAGCATTACATTACATACATTATGGTGTATATATATATATATAAATTGAATCTGCAATATCTAATTTCACAGGATCTTTTTTAGACATATATAAGATGACCACCATTCTTCCCTTTTGTTTTTTGTCCACTTCTTACAGGACTTTGTTATCAAAGTTAACCTGCTTTGTCAGTGGCTGCACTGTGTGTAATAACGTCACTGTCAGCCCACAGCAGCACTGTTACTGAGTTAGAGGCAATAGCTTGGACAGTACACGTGGCAGTTGTAAACTTTCTCTTTTTCTTAATACTTTACTAACAGGAAGAAAGCTTGACTTCAGATGTGATCTTAACTTCTTGCCTGAAATCTAAAGAGCATTTTGCCAGAGACACAGCTTTGACTTCGTTTTCTTGAAAAGGTTATGGCAATTAAAAAAATGAAAGTCACAACATTACTAACTAACATAAAATGTCAAGAAAGCTGATTGTTCCAGCTTCACAGAAAAATACACATCCGTGGTTTTATGTGAAAGAAAGGTAATTGCAAGGCTTTGCACTGCTAGAAAAAAGAAAAGAAAATAGGTAGGATTGACGTAAACAATCCATAACAACATTATTGTGAGGATTAGCTTTAAAAGATGCCACTTCATTGTAAGAATTCTCTAGTGTAATGAATCTCTGAGCAAAGAAGGTATGAAAAGCTTGTTCAATACCCACTTCTCTTAGTCCACTGAGAAGAATGAGGGATGACAATATAAAGGATTACTAAAGGCCTATACAGAGTTCAACTTTTTATTGTCTTATAGCCGATCTGTTTCCACATATTAAGAGCATAATTCTTTTAATTAGGTTATTATTCTGCTTGGATTTGATGCTGTAGGTGTTCCAATCATGAGATCATTTCTGCATTGAATTTTAGCAGAACAATAAATCCATTTTCACACAAAATTGTTCATTTGTGGGTCTTAGGTTTCTTGTTTTGGTTTGGTTTGTTTTTTTTTTTCTTAATTGAAAAAGAATAATAGTTTTATTTTGCTAGCATTTAAACTAGAAAGAAAAGAAATAGAAATCAGTGTCCTGTTTTATGCAGTGATCTACCACTGAGGAAGGAAATCAATTGGAAGGTGAGAAAAATGGCTTTAAACTCACTTATCTGCATGAGATTTGACAGCTGTGCCACTCAGGGGAATGCCATGGCTTTCACAGAAGCATGCCCTATATATATATCCCAGAGATTAGGCTATTCTCCTTGGAAGTGAGACAGATTTCCCCTAGAGCAGTAGTGGCTCATGTCCCAAACAGAAAAGGAAGCATGCAAACGTATCTTACTGTGCCAATTTGCAAAGACAGATGATCGTAGTCTCTAATCACTTCCAGTTCATAATTGTAGCTCAAAAATATTTTTCGGTGAAAGAAAAAAGAAAGCACCTGATGACTTGAAACTAGAGAAGTGTTTGAGGTTACCCTTTCATGGACAATATATTCCACTAAAACAATTTCCCAGAGCTAAACTTCATTAACTCATTTTACCCTGTATAGCCACCGTATCAGTTCTGTGTCCCTGATCTCTAGTAGACTGAACATGCTTGACCATACAGTTCAAAAACTTTAACTCAACAAACTCTCAAATGTGAAGCCACTACATGACAGCAAAATGCCTGTCGCTGCACATAGGATTCCTGCTATTGAAGCAGCATATAACCCAGATCCTTAGGCTGGTACAGTGAGGGTGGTGTGGCATTGGAATGGGTTGTCCAAAGTGGTAAATGCTCCATCCCTGGAAGTGTTCAAGCCCAAACTGAACAGAGCCTTGGGCAGCATGGTCTAAGGTGGGGGCATCCCTCCCCAAGGCAGGGGAGTTGGAACTAGATGATCTTAATGCCCTTTCCAACTCTAACTATTCAATGATTCTAAGATTCCTGAGCTTCCTAGCTGTAGGCCAACTGAAAAATTACACACCCAGCAGTAAAGAAGGACAGATCAAGAAGTTCTTACCAGAAAATTTAAGTGTCCTGTTTTGTTCTTTTAACAACAAACACAGAGGACAGAACAAACATTAAGAGGAAACTATGCAAAAGCACTAAGCAAGTTATTTAACATGATTCATTTATATACAGATATTTTGTGAGATACTTTAATAAATGAAAACAAGGGTTGGAGTAGAAGAAATGCGTTTTGCAAAACTAGTTAATATATGAATAAATTGCAGAACTAGTGAAATAAGCATTTTCTTATAAATACATGGAGGACAGCTGCAATGGAATCCAAGGTGAAAAAAATATCATATAACTCGAGTCTTTCTCTAAGCTCTTTCTTTTCAAAGTGATTACCTTGTATTTGTACTTTTTGTATATCAATATGTTAGGCAGAATAGCTGTCTTGTTAGCACAAGAAAAGAGTATTATTTTCTTGAGAAAAGTAAGAAGCATAATACATGGTTCTGGTAAAATGCTGTCACAGCCCCAGAGGTTTAATGTAGTCCTCTTCCTTCTGTTGATTTTATAAACAGGGTAATATCTAACAGATGCAGAACTTCTGATTTTATCATTTGATATTGCCTATAATGTTGCATGTAAATTAGACCCATTTTTAATTTTTTTTAAGAAAAAATAAGTAGTTTAACTCAGAATTTTAAATGTCAATATGCTCATGTACCAAAGCAACATACTAAATTACGTTTGACATTTTGTAAGTCCCTCATTAAACAAAATTAATATTACATAATAATGCACTAAACTACTTTGAATTAGCTGCTACTTGGAACAAAATATTGCATAACGCTTATCAGTAAATTATCTCCAAAAACACTGTGAGGTACTGTAAATATAGAATCATAGAATAGTTGGGGTTGGAAAGAACCTTACGATCATCTAGTTCCAGCCCCCATGCCATGGGCAGGGACAACTCACACTAAACCATACCACCCAAGGCTATGTCCAACGCAGCCTTGAATACCACCAGTGATGGAGCATTCACAACTCCCCTGGGCAACCCATTCCAGTGCCTCACCACACTTACAGTAAAGAACTTCTTCCTTATATCCAATCTAAACTTCCCCTGTTTAACCCATTACCCCTTGTCCTATCACTACAGTCCCTAATGAAGAGTCCCTCTATAGCATCCCTGTAGGCCCCCTTCAGATATTGGAAGGCTGCTATGAGGTCTGCACAAGGCATCCTCTTCTTCAGGCTGAACAACCCCAACTTTCTTATCCTGTCTTCATACGGGAGGTGCTCCAGTCCTCTGATAATCCTCATGGCCCTCCTCTGGACTTGCTCCAATAGCTCCATGTCCTTTTTATGTTGAAGATACCAGAACTGCACACAATATTCCAAGTGAGATCTCATATCTAATTTAAATATTTGTGAGAGCAATACCTCAGTTGATGTTTGGATATTGTGACTATAATTTATCCATCCATGACTTCAAAGGAAAATAGCAGGCCACAAATAACCCAATGATTAGTTTCATCCTGGCTGTTTGAATCTGGCAGGCTTATAGAGGTTGAAAGAAATGCTAAAATTGAGGAATGATCCACTAATAAATCAAATTTAAGAACAAACTCACGCTTTTCTTTGTCAAGCTGAATTAATACATTTTCCCACTTCTACTACCTATTGTTAATATACATGTTATACATGTGTGAATTGAAGTTTTGTGATTCATCTGTGCCAGCTTTAAATTTACTAAAATTTAAAAGTCGCATACATCATGGTTCCAGTTTCAGCAGCCTACTAGCACTTGAAGGTCCCTATGCTTACATCATTCTTCCTATATTTAACTCAGTTAGGAAATTTGTGTATTGGATTGTTTAGTGCTTCAGATTCATCTCAGCTAACAAGGCCTTTTATATTTAAATAACAGATTATATACTACAACAATTAAAAAAGAAAGACAATGGTCCTATTAAACTGTTTTATTATGCCATATATCACACAAAAAGAAACAGAAAAGTGCCTTAAGTATGATCCAGTTGAGAACATCATGACTTACCTGACTAACAGAAATCACAGTTCCCCTTGGAGAGTTGTTGATAATAAGTAGGCTACTGTTGACGGGAAGGCAAGGCAGGAGTATTTTAAGACAGTTTTTTCTGCCACAGTATAGAATGTATACTCCACTCAACACTTGTTCTCACTTATACAAAACCACAAAATTCTCAAGTGTCCAGTCCTTCACCTTGAAGTTTTCTTGCATTTTATTTATTTATCATGTGGCACCAAAAATTTTTGTGCATGTCAATGCTATTTTCACTTACAGAAATCATTTGCAAAGACATATCAGCAGAGTCCTCCTGAAAGTTAGTACACCTTACCACATTACAAAACCTGCTTGAGCTCCTGAAAAATAATGAGAATATTCTTTATATGGTACGAACCCTGTGTTTCCTTTAATGTGTAACTATTAGATTAACAACCCTGAAAACCAAAATTAGATCAAGGTTAATGTCAAGAATGAATTATGCTAACAAGACATCTTCACAGTTAATCATGCTTACAGCATGCTCAATGTATTATAAATTAATATTTAAATGGAGGAGGAAGGCTCTATTTCTGTATTATCCTTTCCCAGTCTCTGCTTTTGTCAACATATTCATTGACCTTTATTTCCAGAATCTGCTCTAGTTTGCACTTAGCCTAGGCTCATAAAGCACTATCAATTGTCCAGACCTCTTCAGTTATACTGGTCTTCAAGTGGGGGCTGCGTTGGCTAGCTCGTTTTGGTTTTCTTTTCACAGAGATAGTGCATACCTAGGACTGCCATTGCAAATCTCATGACACCTTCTACCACATTTGTTCCTGTGATATGGCTTCCCATGAGGCACCTCAGCAGCTTTGAGGTATACCTTCCAAAGGACAAGTCTAGGCATACAGCATCCCTTGATGAAATCACCCCATTTTCAAGCTCTGAAGTGTTATTCCATTTGTTCACAACAGAGATAAATAGAAATGAATTTGGCAGGTCTCAAAAAAAAAAAAAAAAAAATCTTACCAAGTGCCACTCATATATTTCAGATAGAATTACTGAACAACCATTATCACTTGACAAAGAACATACCCCATACAGGCCTACCAATATTGTCATAATATTCACAGTTGAATATACTGCACCTACAAAATGGCAGCTTCCTCCGAGACCTGAAAATGCATGAATTTTTGGACAAGATAAGTAGTTTCAACAGAAAATACTTTAAAAAATAGTATTTTTAAAGAAAAAGTATTTGGTATTTGCAGGTTCTAGGAACATTAAAAAAAAAAAAAAAAAAAGTTATTACTTTAAACAAAGTCCAGGAAGTAATTTTCCTAGCGTTCCAAAAAAACCCTATTATTTTTATAACAATAATTATAAATACTTAAATAATAGGAAGGCATTTCCAATTGTAATATTCAAAATTAAATCAAGAATATGCTCTTAAACTTGGAACTTATTACTTTCTGGTATTGATTGAAATAACTTCTGTCAAAACAAATACAGTCTAGCTACCACAGAAAGAACTGCAGATAGTGCTTAAAGTGTTAGATAAGACATGAGGACATTCAATCTCTATTCCACCTCTAAAATCGGTCACCTGACTAAGCATGTTACTTCTTTCTCTGTGCTTTATTTTCCTCTATAAAATGGGGAGAATGAGTTGCCTGTGTCTATTGAATTTGACTTACTTCTAATTTCCCTAAACCCAGCATGGCAGGGGGAGATAGAGACACCATGGTTCTATCTCTAAAATATATAAGCCTTGGAGAAGTTCTTGCTTTTTTTCTACCAGTAGTGATAATAATGCTTAAGTTTTGAGCATAATGAGTAAACTCGGAAAATTTTCACCACTACGTATATATTCTGCAGCTTTTTGTGCTCCCTTTAACTACTTCCTGGAAAGCTGCTTATCTGCTTTTGAATGAAGAGTCTTAAATATTCAAAGTTCTATTGAAAATATGTAACTCACTTCATAAAACTTTGATTTAAATATGTCTGCATATATTCAGTCATTTGCACTTAAAACCACACAAACATAATCCTCTTTTTCTATACCATGGACTACAGCTTATAAAAATAAATGTGAATTTCACAGGCAAAATTGCTACTGAAAAGCTGAGTAAGATCCTGAATAGGTGTTTAAAAATAACAGAGGTAGTTCGAAAACCTTCTTCACAAACAATAATGGAAGTTCCTCACATGTGACCTGAATGAATGTTTAAAAATCATTCCTCATATGTGACTTACTTTAATGAAATAATGTTTCAAAAAATCAGAGATCATTCAAAGTTGCTGGCCATCCTGATCAAAGTTTAAAAATCAAATTGTTCCACATTTTTATTTTTCAATTTGTGATGTATAAAGAAATTGAGGTTCTATCATAAAGTGTGGTGAGAAAAATAGGAAAATAAAGCTCATTCACAGGTAAATGAATCATCAGAAGCAATTTCCGGAAACTGAACCACATGCTGATTCAGTACAAAAAAATCTTTATTCTTAAGCAACTGAGATTACTTTTTTTTTTTAAATAAGAAAAAGTATCAGAAAATAGGTGCAGCATCATGACT
This sequence comes from Psilopsiagon aymara, assembly GCA_024733675.1. Taxonomy (NCBI): domain Eukaryota; kingdom Metazoa; phylum Chordata; class Aves; order Psittaciformes; family Psittacidae; genus Psilopsiagon; species Psilopsiagon aymara. Next base: position 26,453 of record JANRGW010009979.1, read on the forward strand.
ATCAGTGGATAGCAACATCAATTCTCATTGCTAGGCATCACCACCTTCCCCAAAAAATAAATAATTCAGTTTTCTGTGTGAAGGCAGCCTCCAAGAGCAAGATTTTGCCAGATGGAGAATTTCAGCCGCTCTCATTTAAATGTGCATGAAATCAATGATTTTTCAGGGCAGTAATACTTCCATTATTTTTGAGCGCTCAAAGTTAAGCGCATATAGAAATCTTTACAATATCTGCTATTTTTGAAAGCCTGAGCATTAAGATAGTTCGGAAACTTACACATACACCGATGTTAGCATAACTGAAAACCTAGCTGTTTTCTTCACAAGGATTACTGAGTTCAGATAATGAGTTCTTTCCATGTAAGCAGATCATTAGTATAGCTCATTCTTTTTGTCACTGAAGTTTAGCACAAGATTACGTAGAACTAAGGGCAAAGTAGTCAAACTCAGTAATTTCATTTGAACACAAAGTATTCTGAAACTCAAAGTGCTCTTAATAATGTATAACTTCTTCTATATGTACATTTAATTGTAAAAGGACTTACTGTGAGAACATTGTTACTGGACACTCAGATGATGATTTTCTCATCTCCCCTTAACAGTGTCTTTTTGAATCATTGTCTAGCAGTGCTGATAGAATCATACAGAACCACATCTTCACTTCTTTTAAAGTGGTATACTTTAGGCTCCTAATTACAGAACTATGACACCAGCTGAGACTCAATCAAATGATTGGCCCTTTTTATTTTCAAAAAACCACCCTCAGGAATAGAAATAAATACAATATGCATTTTAGACTTTAGTACTTTTAAAAACCTGAAATAAACCTGCTATGGTTTCCCATGGTAAAATAGGTCAAATTGTTACTGTCACAGTCCATTAGATAACAAGAAGTACTTCTTTAAGTGATCAAAACTGAAAAACTGCCTGCAGGCTCAACCATTCATAAAGCAAAAAGTCACGACTTTTTGAACTCAGAACATTTTGAAATGGTAAATTTGTGGATCTTTTTATACCCTTTCTGATTCTGTGAACTATCCTTCAGATTTTCAATTACAAGAGCTCCATGCGTGTCTTTCACACAGTCACGTAAAACATCGAGAAATGTATTAAAGCTGAGAATTGGCAGCATTTACGTCTTTCACATTTGTACATCAATTGTACAAATATTAGAAAACATTTTTTGAAAGGTGATAGATGTTATACATCTATCTTCATTTCCCTGGTTGCTCCACTGGAAGAACACACACCATCTTATCATGAGGATCACTTTACAAGGACTCAAAGATGAGGGGCAACGGGTACAAGTTGCACTGAGAAGTTTCATTTTGTCATAAAAGAGAAGTTTTTTACACTGAGAACAATCATTCAGTGAAACAATGTCTTCAGGGACATGTTAGATTCCTCATCTGAGGAGCTATTCAAGATGAATTTGGACAGGACAATAGATGGCTTCCCTTTTCCTCAAAAAATTGGATGATACAATAATCTTCCAACCTGGGCTATTCTCTGATTAGCTGTGTATCAGTATTTTACTTACATAACAGGGCAAATTTTTGAGTATTTGATTACCAAACCCTCTATGCGGTGTTCCAAATGCATTGGTAACTAGAGATAATTTTTCAAATTACTTGACTGTTGGGGAACGGATGTTTGAGCAGGGCCATGGACAGTGGCAACGGCTGGAGGCCCCAGCATAATAACCGCGAAGAGCGCATCACCGACAAGGACGGCTTGACCTTGAGCAGTGGGGAAAGTACCGAAGAACCCCTATTAGGAAGCAAAAAGCAGAGGTGCAAACTGCAAGAGGGAG
>JANRGW010009980.1:0-15976 GCA_024733675.1 Psilopsiagon aymara
GCTGGTGGTGTTCAAGGCCAGGTTGGACAGAGCCTTGGGTGATATGGTTTAGTGTGAGGTGTCCCTGCCCATGGCAGAGGGTTGGAACTGGATGATCTTAAGGTCCTTTCCAACCCTAACTATTCTGATTCTATGATTCTAAGATTCTATGTATAAATACATAGCTATGTATATATACATACATGTATATGTATTTACACATACACATATGTGTATATATGCATACATAGATGCATACATATACCTATATCCAGCAGCAGTGAAATGCGGCAGGCAGAAGGGTGGATGTATTCGTATTCTCATAACAGTGTTAAGAAAACAGATGAAGGCTACTGACCACCATAGAGCAGCTATTCCTACTCCAGAGAAAAATAATCACTTGAGAAAGATCTGGACAAGTGAATGGCCCGAGGCCAAGGATTGCTGCAGGTGAAAGCTGAAGAAATGGACTGATTTAAGCACTGCACGTAGTTTCAAGAAACATAGTTTACTTCCCCAAAATGGCACTTCCCAGGACTGACACCAATGTGCTGTGTTATCCTTCTTGAAAACAAGGTGTAAAGGAAAGTTCTTTGGCTGTTGGAAAATGGGGGTGTGTTTGTGAGGGTCCTAATATGTATTTTCAGTGCTGCTCGACTCAGAGAAGCAGCTCTTGAATCATAATTGCTTTTTTTGTTTTGGTCTTTTATGTTGGATTTCTTTTTATTCAGAGCACCCAGATATTGGATGAGACCATTACCTTGTTTCTTCATGGTTTGATTTTCCCTTTCTAATGCATCATCCTTCATCTTAAATTAGGCAAGTGTAAATTCATCAAAATGAAACAAGCAGTGACTTGCATGTACCTGCAGTGGGGTTAGAAGACTGTACGAACCGCTTGTCACCAGAAGCCTTCTCTTAATGCAGTGCTACCTGAGGCATGGGTCACAAGGGCCTGCATTGCCTCTAAGACCCATTAACCTAACACTCCTTTGAGCAGAGGTAAAGTTGCTAGCTCAGCTCTGCATAGGGAGGGCATGAAGTTGCTATCATTGTCCCTGTGGTCAAGGACCACTCACTTAATCCAGCTGACAACATCTGGAGAGTAAACCAGATCTTCCCCAGAGGCTCATCACACAAAATGTTGGTCCTGTTTTTGAAGTTACAAAGAAAATTAAGCCAATTGATGAAGTTCTAATCCCTACCTCAATAAGACTCAATGTCTACAGGGCTCCAGGTACAAGAACCATCCAGACTCTATGTCCTGGAGCTGCTGAAGACAATTTTGCTTAGCCTTCTACTGGTGTTGTGACCATGAGCTAAAGTAGTTTTGGGAGTAAGCCCTAGAGTTTCTTGAGGAATCTGTCTCACAGAACCAACACTTGCTCCCAGTTTAGGAAGTTTAAAACCAGTGATGGATGGAGAATGACTGTGCTGCTTCAGAGCCTGGGGGTCTTTTAGCTCCCTGAGAGCAAGAATACAAGTTATGCTTCTACTGCCAAATTCCCCTCACAGCTTAAAATTGATGCTTGGTTTTGTGTTCCTCACACACCTCAGCTTCCTGCTTTCTCCTTCAGCCAAACTCATTACCAAAGCAGCTGCAATAATGTCATTACTCTTTTAAATGAAAAGCTTGACTCTTTCAGTAATATTGTTCCTCTGGCACCTATACTGTAACTGCGTTTATCCTGACGGAGAGGTAATTTAATGCTTACTTTCACAATAAGTACAAATGAAAGTCTCATTATATAGGGAAACTTTGGCAATTCTTTAATTATCCAGCCTGTTATTTTAAATATCTCCCTTAACTTCCCACTATCTCTCACTTGAAAACCCCTCATCTCATTTTAACTGTGCCCAAACTGCTTCTCTTTTGGAAGAACACTGATTTCAAGTAAATGTCTCCTCTCAGGTGCAACAAAGGAGTATCAGTCAGGCCTTCATGGTTTCATTTCTGGGTAATGTCTACACAGAGGCACACAAATTGCTGAAAGTTAATTTAGTAAGAGAAAACACTGAGCTGTGGCAAACTCCCTCCAGCTGCCCCACACTGGTGCTTTTACTCTATGAATAGTTGTGGTACTTTAGCACTTAGACATTCGCAGTAAGATTTCAAAGCCTGTAAAATGCCTAACCTGGTATTTCATCCTGGTAAAGTTCATGGCAATCTTCCTGGTAAGATTAGAAATGAGCATTTTATAATTGCAGCCACCTGTGCCTCTTCCCTGGCTGTAACTTCTCTCTGATTTCTCATTCAAACTCAGGTGCACTTGAGAGCCATTCTCTTCTTTTTAAGAAGGAAAAAATGTCAGTAGGCAGAGGGAACAGCTGTCTTTGTGAGACCCTGTGAGATCTTCCCTCACTTATATCCTCTGTCATCCTTGCTATAGCCTTAGTTTAGCATTAAAAATCCCACCCAAGAATGAGGCTGACAAAAAAAGAGAGCAGAAGGGAGATACTTTGCCCACATCCACTGCTCTAGGTAGTTCACATCACATGCTGTGATGCATCCACACAGTGTTACACACAGAGATGTTTCTTATTATATCTATTACTGAAATTTATCAGTATTTCAAAGTAACATATGCAGACTCCAGAAACCAGACCAGATCATCTCAGAAGGTGGTCATCCTCCAAAGAAGTGAACTGAGACACATGTAAAAAGAGGTAGCAAACACTGGGGCACTACATCTTCTCTCCACTTCTTGTCCTAACTAGGCAGGATAGAGGGTGACTTGCATCTCAGACTATGAGACTTCCACTTCCATTTACAGAGTAGAAATTGCATGCTAGAAATTGATGCTGCCCATGGAGAAAGGTTGAAAGTTCTTTTCTTTCCCTCTTTGTTTTATCTTTCCCTCTCCTAATTCATGTGGGCGCATTGATATGAGGAGGTGGTGTCTGTTTTTCTCGCCACAGGAGAATTTTGGGAAAGCACTACGGGTGAGGGGGGAAAAAGAGAAAAGGGGAGAAGGGGAGAATGAATAAAGTAAGAAATTTCTTACCATCCTCTGAACGACTAAGACCATGATGGTGGCTAATGCAAAGATGAGTAACGCAACAAGAGTAGCGATGATGAAATACAAACACTTTCTGTTAGTGGCTCCAAGCCTCCTTGAAACGGTGTCTTCCTTCACATGCATGGCTGATTCATGCAAGTCCTTCACCTGAAAAACTGTTTGCTCTTGTGCCGAGCACATTCTTATATAGCTCTCGGGGTACTGCTCTGTATCTCCCCTTGATCAGGTTCAAGTTGCAGCCCATCTCTTTTCCTGGCAGGATTTTCCCCCTTCATCCTGGCTCATGTGATCTGGAAAAAAACCTTCATCACTCGTAGTACAAAAAAGAGGGCCCTGGGGGCGTGAAGCAGGATGCAGCTGTGAAGAGGGGAAGGAGCTTCATGTTCTTGACCAGGGATTTCGCAGCGGCGTTCTTGGGTGCTGCATCGGAGGTTTCTGATGCCAGAGGGTGAACAGTTACCCAGATCTGCCATCCCCTGCCCCACCACCGTCTTTCTGTGAAACAGAGCTATGCAAATCCTGTTTCGTTTTCTACCCAGTGCAGCTACAATTCAGTACACTGAATCACCTTGAAGCTCTGCCCTTCTGCTGCGCAGGGTAATCTCTTCTTGTTCCCAGCAGCGTCCCAGAGCTGTGATCTCCAGATCTCTGTGCTTTGAGTTTGGTGCTCTCTTGTCTGTGAAGGTCTGGAGATGTTGGGTAGGATTTTGCTTGAAGAATTTCATAGAAGTGTGTCAGGAAGACGTTTTGGAAGAAGGAATCATGTTCTAGGCAGAGGCATAGAAAGAAAGTGGTCACACCAAAGCAACTGAAAATGTGATGTTAAGATCTGTCTGCAGAGGGTCTCTGTATTCACGTTCCTCCCCTGGCTTATTTGCAACTAGCAAATTAATGCTCGTTTCTATACTGCCCACAAGCCTCTCCTCTCTCCTAGCCTGGGACTATCACCCAGCCACTGGACTTCTCATAGAACTGAAGTGAGATTGCTTTAACTGGAAATATTCCTACTTGTTTCCAGTATGGAAGGAGCAGTCATTCCTAACACTGCATTTTTGATGTGAGATGACTACTTGCCTCCTGGCCAGTCAAACTTGAAAGACATTTCTCGTGTTACTGAAAACTTCCACAGTTAGATGTGTGTCCTCTTTTGATTCATATCTATGCAAACTGGTTTAGTTGTATAACATGATCAAAATGACTTGGAGTATCATTTTTCTCAGCTATTCCTGATTTGGTAATAAAAGGGCATCAGAGAGGCCAAACAGGTCTTTATCAAAATTTCACCTAACACAACATTTTGCCTTCAGTAGAGAGTATCAAGAGATGCCTTGGGAAGAACATCAGAACAGAAAAATAGGTATTTATTGGTGTAATTCTCCAGTTTCCTCTGATTTAGGCTAGTGGACTTGAAAACCAGAGGTAGTACCTTTCTATTTTAATTCAGTTCTTCTTTACACCTCTGGCATTACAGAGTCCTGGGATTTTATTGTTATTACTGCTATCTTTAATAAAATCACAGCACTACAAAGGCTTCTATAGATTTTCAAAGTAGTGTTTTTCAGAGCATCTCTCATCACTGTGGAAACAGGCAAAATATATTCTGTGCCAGTGCCTCACCACTCTCACAGTAAACAACTTCTTCCTTACACCTAACCTGAACTTATAGAATCATAGAATAGTTGGGATTGGAAAGGACCTTACGATCATCCAGCTCCAACCCCACTGCCATGGGCAGGGACACCTCACACTAAAACATATCACCCAAGGCTATGTCCAGCCTGGCCTTGAACACCACCAGCGATGGAGCATTCACAACTTCCCTGGGCAACCCATTCCAGTGCCTCACCACCCTTACAGGAAAGAACTTCTTCCTCATATCCAATCTAAACTTCCCCTATTTAAGTTTTAACCCATTACCCCTTGTCTGTTCACTACAGTCCCTAATGAAGAGTCCCTCCCTAGAATCCTTATAGGCCCCCTTCTGGTATTGGAAGGCTGCTATGAGGTCTCCATGCAGCCTTCTCTTCTCCAGGCTGAACAGCCTCATTGTTCTCAGCCTGCCTTCACAAGGGAGACTCTCCATCCCCTGATCATCCTCATGGCCTCCTTTGGACTTGTTCCAACAACTCCATGCCATTTTTATGTTGTTGGTCCCAGAACTGCACACAGTGCTGCAAGTGAGGCTTTACAAGAGCAGAGTAGAGGGGCAGGATCACCTCCCTCGACCTGCTGGTCACGCTCCGTTTGATGCAGCCCAGGATACAGTTGTTTCCTGGGCTGCAAGCACATAGTGCTGGGTCATGTTCAGTTTCTGATCAACCAACACCCTCACGTCCTTCTCCACAGGGCTGCTCTGAAAAACTTGCTGAGAATTGAAAACCCATCCACATAGTCAATGAAAATTCATCCTTGACTGGAGTGTGTGAGAACTGCAAACCTTTCTGAAAGACCTTACTGTCCAGTTCTTCAGAGGTAGGTAGGTACCAGCTGCCACTGGGGGGTGAAGTGCAGAAATGAAGTTTTGGAAGTTACTGGTTTTATCATAAACGGGAACTGAGTCCATTTCTCATCAAAACCATCATTCATGTTTCCATCCATTAGTTTGCTACCAGAACCTCATCCTTTGCTTTTCAAGACTAAGAGAGCTCAAAGAAGATGCACCATTATATTTTATTACCCCAGGTGATTTGTAGTCTCCTCCTGCTTAAAGGTCTTATCTAGAAAGATGCTTTAAGCTTATCTTCAGAGAGACCCCATTAAATAGAGGCTTATTTAACTTCAGCTGAGTCACACCTGACTTCTCATATATAAACATGTGAGCTCATGCAGATGCTTGTAAATCATTTGATATGGAAGTTGTTATGGAAATGCAAAATCAGTAAAGCGAAGTTACTGCAAAACACCATTAGCACTCAAAGCATTAATCACCTTGTTGTCGGAGGCTTTTAAATTCCATCAGATGAATCACTCTCCTATCGCACTTCAGCACAATGTTGGTACTCCACATCTCAGCCCAAGCCAAGGGAGGTGGGTGCCTGGTCCAGAGCTGACAACGTTGTTTGTTTTGAATTACATTTATTAGAATGCCTTCTATGTGGTGCTAATCCAAGGTTGGTCACAGAAGGAGATAAATGACACTCCAATATCACACTCCTACCACTGTTCTGATGATGTCTGCTGCCACAAAATGGTCTTTTGAGAGAGATGCTGCGTATCTCCCATCAAAGCTTTCTGCTTCTGCAAAATATTGGAAAGGTTCTACAAATAGCAATGTTCTTTTCTCATTTTGTTTCCCGAATAAAATTATTGAATAAAAATAGATATCATATGGGAGCAAAATAAGAAAAAAAGAAAGCTTATGGCTGCTGCTGCACTGTATTATCTCCTTGGGAAGCTAATAGCATTTATTCATGCTGTGCAACCATCTTGCTTGATCAAAAGAATTGTATCAATCAGCCTTGTAAGTCAATAGAAAAACAGGTATATTAAATTAGCTGAAAATTTGCTAAAGGGGAAAATCCACCATTTGTTACTGTAGGTGATACGCACCATCCATCTCTTTTGAAGAGCAGGTAGAAACCAGAGATATTAGGATAGATAATAAAATGCAATATTAAAGCAGTACAAATAGAACAGTTATAAAAGTGCAGTTACTACTGCAGATGTGTCAGAGAGTGCTTTTGCTCAGTAGGAGCTGTTGTCTGCCTAAACAGTAACAGTTCTTCACATGCAGCATCCTTCTCAAAGCAGGGAGCTTTGCTAGTAAGAGTCAATCCAAATAGAAAAGCTCTTTTCTGGGTATTAAAGCCCTTTGTATTCTGATTAATGTCTTGGGAGTAAGACGAAGATGATGCATGAATCACAAAGCTGGCAAAAATGGGATAATTAAATAGCTTTAATAATAATAAAGCAGTTATTCATATGGCTTTTTAGGCACATCTAGAGATTCCAAATATCTGAAATTCCAGTTATTCTATTTTCATAATATTCTCACAATTTCTTGAAACCCAGGCTATTTCTGTGAGACTCAAGCAGCATAATCAAAAATTGAGCCACCCAGAAACATATCCAGAGTCAGGTGCCTACTTTGGAGTCTACAATCAAAAGATAGAGGATTGTATTTCTTGTATCGTAGCTTCTTTCTAGTCTCCCACAGCCATAGTTAAAGATAAAAATCACCACAAAAATACTGCAAGTTCCCTCACTGGAGCTGTGTAGCACCTGGCTGCAATCAGCATCTCCAAACAGAGTTGTTTAGATCCCAGCCCCGTGCAGTTTATGGTTACACCGATCTACAGTTGTGCAAATGTACAGCTCAGGATGGGCATTTTTCTGCTTGAGTTTTCAGAGCTGCTTGGCTTCTCACAAGCTTTGCTCACTGCAAAGGGGCAAGATCCTCATAAATATGTCGGATGAAATATTTCTCAGCTCCCCAGACCAATTCTGAAGGCAGGCGTCACTGTTAGCTACACCAAGTGCTTTCTTGGTAAGTGATTCAGTCTAGCTTAAAATAGTTGAGTCAAGTTGTGTGACTGAGTTTGGTAATGTTTGTGTCCCCAGCCTATATTATGGAAACAGACAAGTTGCCTGGTCTAGATATCTTTCAGATAGCTGAAGGCAGGGAAGTGACTGGGCGTGCTTGTGATTTATGACCCTCATTAGCAGGCAGAAGCCTGGGAGGTTGATCACTGGTTCATGTGAAGAATCACACCCAGCTTTTATAAGACCCTTTTGAGGGTAGCAGCCACCAAATAACCATAATGCACCATGTCTGCGAGTGAAACTATACAAGGCCATCATCAAGCAGAGACCATAGAATCATAGAATAGTTAGGGTTGGAAAGGACCTTAAGATCATCTAGTTCCAAGGGACCCAGGGATTGAGAGCTATCTTATTTTGGTGCATCCGGGAGGAGTGGTAACAGTGGGATAAGGAAATCGAGGCATCACTGCATCACATCAGCTGTGACTGCCAGGGCATAATCACCTCTGGAAAAATTGGCTACTCATTTACATAAACCAGATAAGATTTAGAAGTGACAGAAGAATGAAAAAGCAAAATCAATATAATCAGGCTTGAGTGACAGTTCTTTGTCCTTATGAACGAAACTGTCTGGAAAAATACTGTACCTGCCAGCATTTTCATTAGAACAGGTACCCTAAAAATGCACAAAGCTTTTATCAAAGCTGGTTTTCTTATCCACAAGAAGGACTTGTCCACCATGGATCCTGTTTTGTTTGCTCTCCGTGGAATTAAATTGGGTGTTTCTGTCTTGAATTCCAATCACAGCGTTCCCATTGATATTCATATCATTTCTACTTCAGCTTCACTTGAATTAATGCAACCCAGCAATTTTAGCAATGTCGTTCTCAATTTATGCAGACTGATAAATTTTATCTTGCCTGTTCTTGAATCCCACCCCCACAATTTCCTTTATGTCTTTCTTTGATGACTTTGTGCAAATGTCTTAGTACTTTCATGGACATACAAGAGGCAGCAGGTTTTCCTGATGGAAAAGAAGGCTTTTCACCCTACACAGAAGAGCTGGACACTGAGATGCCCAAATGGCAATCAAAAGAAACCATCAACTTGAACCACTGTAGCAAATAGCAAGGGGTTTTCTAGCAATACTACTTCTCCTTACTTTTTCCTTCGATTTTTCCATGCTGGAGGCCTGCCAGCCTACATGTGGATTTCTAGCTGATTTGGGCAAAGCAGAAAGAATGCCACAAGGCAAGCATTAGCCATGCCTTCAAAGATGGATACCTGCACAAGAACTTGACAATTCACAAGTAGCCAAAGAGTCATGGGATCTGTAGTTTAAAGGGTCAGCAGCCAGCACTGTGCAAAGCAACTCAAAGTGGTGCTAAACTCAGCAAACCTGACCTGCGGTTTCACCCTTTTTCCTCTTTTTAAGCTATATGGATTCATGCCCCATACATTTTGCTCTCAGTTTCAGGTATGAATGAATTCAAAATCTTTAGGTGAAATTCAGCTAGAAGAAACTACCTACTTTGAGCTAGTTTCAGTCCAAACCTAAGCAAAACCACAGAATTGCTCATGGTTTCCAGACCAAACCATACATTTCCCCTTGTTTTTTGGGGCTTCATTATGAAAGTTTCATGGAGTCTGAAAAAAAGATAAGCATGAAGTTTAAGCACTGTGAATTGCTATCTATGCACTTCTACCTACTGGGAATATAATGGTTGACAGCACCAGCCTTGGCTATCAGATACTTGGTTGCACTGAGACAGTTCTCTTCACTGCGCGAATCTGCAGTCTGTTTTAAATGAAAATAGATTGGTTTATTGCCCTTGAGCTTTGGGCTTGGTTTTGGCCTTTCTATTGGTTGTGTTAGTATACTTTCAGCCCTGAATACATACCCAGAAGATGAAAAACAAGGATTTTCTTTGACATGGGGGAAAATCGTGGTGCAGGCACAGCATACCCATGTCTACATCTTTTATTTCTCAGGGTTTAAAGATATTGGGAAAATACTGAGACTCTCATCTTGTTCTCATTGATTAAAGGTGGCTTATTCCCAAGAGAATAAAGTTTGGATCATTTCTAAGTCAGGACAAAGGGCTCATCAAGCACTTGGTAGCTCATGCTGTGTGAGGGCTGTGCTCATGAAAGATAGCTTCAGCCTTGAATTCATGACAGTCAAATAGTAGATAAATTAAAATAGGAGTGAGATGAAAAATGGGTAGCACTGCAGACGTATTATACTGAGGCCATTTTGTCTTGAATCTTAATGCATTTTTAGTGATATATAAGCAAATATGTCTATTTATGCTGGATACATTACCGAAGGCTGTGTCTCACCTACTGAGCCAATTCTGTCACCCAGGATACATCAGTACTGATTCCCTTGCTGAATTCCTTAGAAAGTACCTGATTGAGCACTACTGAACCAAGAAATTCAAATAGACTGGAAGATGTCATTTTAAAAGACAGCTAGCTTTCATTTCGAAGACTTCAAGTCATGATGGATCTGAAATTTCCTTCAAGGTGTCAAGGTCATGTTTAACTAACTTCAGTCTCAAAGATTAGCTTCTCTTTTCTATTGGACTGATAGAGAATCAGACAGAAAGACAGTAAAGTGGAAAGCCCTGTGTTGGATTTCATTCTTTCAACTCTTCTGTCATTAACTCATTTGCACTAGTCAGAACTTTTCTTTCCTTAAGTCTGTATGGACCCAGGTTCAGATTTTCTTCTTTCCTCTGTTTGGATGGACAAGTAAATAAAACAATAATGAATAAACAAAATCACTCAGATCTCTCAAGGTAAAGTTATTTTCTAGAGCTCAAATAATTTCCTTACTCTGACACTGCCACGGTTTAACAGAGGATGTTTCTCAGAACATGCAGGATGGGAAACTGCAAAGTACAGCCTCAAACAGTGCTTTGAATGAATAGAAACACAGAAAACAATTGAAAGTTAGAGGCACCCACTCAGATGCAAAAATGTCCTTTTGCTCTGTGGCCTCTGTCAAACGTACTGAGGCAGTTTCAGGATGTGTCTTGACACGCTGGTTTGTTTTGTTTTGCTTTGCCTGTTTTCTGGAGGAGTTTGGCCTGTGGGTAAAACTCAGACTGAAAAGAAATCAGGTTTCAAGTCTGGTCTCTGCCACAGCCATCCTGCCTCACCAGTGCCATGGCACCTGCTGTTTCCCACTTTCCCAGCAGTTTGTGAGGGAAGCAGCATGTTCACCTGAGTGGGAGCTGCGTGAACATATGGCCTCACCATCTGTCAGCACCCCTTGAAAGTGGAGGGTAATTTTAGATGAGGCAATAATGACTTTGCCTGGAGTTTCTTAGGCCAAAGCTCTAGAGAAGAGGGTGGGAGGGGAGCAGTTGACTGCTCTGCAAGGGAAGCCACAAACCCTTACTCTGCACTTGTTTGCTGCTTCTGTGAATGCTTTGGGAAGAGAAATGTTTGAAGCCAGCACTGAGCAAAAGGACCTGCTAATGCCTTTGGATCTATTGCAAAATACTTGAACCTCAGAGCTCAATATACTTCTTCCACCCCAGGTCTCTAATCCTTTTGAAAGAATGGTCTGCCTGATTTCTACTGTTTTACAGACAAAGTGAGGCAGAGGATAGAGAAGTGACTAAAGAAGCAAAGAAGCCATGCTTCTTTCTAAAGCCTTTGCCAGATGCACTAGACAAGTGAGATCCATGCAGCTGCAGTGGGTTTCTACCATTTGCTGTCATGCTGGCTGAGCCTGAGCAGTCCTTTCACATGTAGCCAGGCAAGGCAAGGAATGAGGGAAGGAGTGAGGTGAAGATAATGAGAAAGAGGAGGTGGTGGTGTAGGTTGCGAGCGAAGATGAAACAACTTTGATACAAGCAAAGGAAACTTCACATTTGGAATTTCAAAAAGCCAACTCAACATTTCTGACATAGCAGATAATCATCTGTCTGTTTTATTACTAGGAATCATGCTTTTATCTGCTTATAAATAGAAAAAGCCTGTTAGTTCATGTTATTTCCTCTGGGGCTTTTTAGGGGGGATTGATACGTGTGGGTGGTAAACACCTCACAAAGTAGTTTTTGTTATTATTAGTCAATATGAAGTTCAGGAGGGCTGGGGCTGGGCTGTGACGTACCAGGTATAGGTTAGCCACAACCCAAATATAGGTCTTCCACTCAACTAGGGTGAAGGAGGGACAGCACTGCCAAGCCACTATTCTGTGGCTATGTTTATTATTGCTTTGCTATATTATTAACACTCCTATAAGTGTTTTGGTTGCCAAAAAGCAGATTATGCAAAACCACAAAGACCTTAAAGTCTAAAAGCTAGCAATGAGCCATAAAAGCAGCAATAAGCAGCTAGACAGGCTTATCAGTGCACTTATTTAAGGAAGCCTTTTAGCCTTGACAGAGCCTTGCTTGTGTCGTGGTAACAGCTAGCAGTGGAAACACACAGTATTGGTTGCTCTACATATTACAAAGCAGTCTTGTGCAGCCTGAACAGAAGATACAAAGTCTGATAGGAAGCAAAAGCTCAGAGCACTGGTTTTCTCATCTTTAAGGCTCTGCCTTCCAGCCTAAAAGTGCATGATCTGCCCTTGCTTGCCTGGAGCAGCCCTAAGGTGGGCAGCAAAGCTCTTAAGTGCTGATCCATCAAGGATGGTTTTGCAGGGAACAGGTCTGGCTTTGAGGAGATGGAAAGGGATGACCATCAGGAGCAGAGGTTCTGAGATGGGGCTCTTTGGACATCCACAGAATTTCTGCATCTCCATGTGTGATCCAGTCATGGAGAAGAATCTCAGCAAGTGATTGCTGGAAGATATGTGCCAGTATATTCACCAAACGCAAGGTAACCTTAATCCTATGACTGCCATGGTCGTATTTGGGGTTTACTGTGGATATTGTTCAAGGCCAGGTTAGACAGAGCCTTGGATGACACAGTTTAGTGTGGCAGGAACTGGATGATCTTAAGGTCCTTTCCAATCCAAACCATTCTATGATTCTATGAATCTGTGATATCTGATTAGATATCTGATAGCCTCAGTGCAGGCTTTAGAGTCACCTTCAGAGCAACCTGAACTGTCAGAGCAACTCTAGTCTGAAGAAAGGGATGTGAAAGTCATACTGCAGGTTTGTGTTAGTTCCCACCTTGGGGCTCTGTTCTTCCGAGTCCAAAATGGCATGCAGATAGTTGGAAAAATCCCAGTGGATTCCCCTCCTCTGGAAACTACTCTTTCTTTGAAAGCAAAGCCTTTTTTTCAGAAAGATGGCCATCCTGATACAACTTCCCAGAAAATGAAAACAATCCTTACACTTTGATAAGATTGAAAGCCTCAAGTTCAGCAATTTGGTACTATTTTTCTATTAAAATGATATTTTGTTTTGGAACACTCTACTCGGTATGATTTTATTTATTCAATGTATTTACTCAACTTGAAAGTATGGGGAAAAATAGCCTTTTGATCTCCATTTGATACACTTTGGGGTGGGGAAAGGGACTTTCTAGGATTATTTTTGTTTCCGAGTAGAAGTTAGTCTTAAATGTCAGCATTACAACTCAAACACAGAAGCTAGTTCCTGACGAAATATTTGCATGACCAGTGGTTCTCCAGTGATAGCAACTCTGTCAGCAGTTTCATTGAGTAATTCAGGAAGGTTTCCCTTGCTGCCAATCTAATGAATTTCATAATGCTTTGAAAAATGATTGATCTACTTTGCTTCCCAAAGAGATACCTCTGTAATAAAGGATCGGATGGTGGTGCATAAAGACTTGGGAAGAGGAGTCAGGGCCTTGCAGGAAGGTAATGAATGCAGAATATAGGAAAAGCTGGAGAAGCAAGGAGCTGTAGAGAGGTGAGGGATTAGGTGGCTGAAAGATTAAGTTTGTGTGCCCATGGGAACGGAGAGGATGCTCTTCATGAAGTCAAGTCTTCCATGGCATAGCTTAGAGCCAGGGCTCCATACTTCTGCCATGACTACGTCTCACTTGGGAACTTCTTAAATCCCCTGGACAAGCTGTATAGGACCACCCAACGGTCATGAATATTCACAAAGCAGGCACACAGATGAGCTGCTGCGATGTCAGTGACTGTATTAGGGCAACAAGCAACTGGGCTGCCTTGCTAGCAAGGGAGAAGCTTCAGTCCTTGATGAAGCACTTGAGGGTGACAGAGGGCTGGAGGAGGTTGCTGGGGAGATAGGATAGCCATGAGGTGCTGTGATGAATATAAGGGAGTGGGGTGCTGGATTAGATGGCCTTTGTAGGTCCCTTGCAACCCCAACTAGTCTATGAATCTATTAAGAGGCTGTGTGGATATGGTCCAGAACTGGGTAGGATATTCACACAGATGACTGCAGGACTGAAGAGGAACTGAGAATAAGAGATTAATGCAGTAAAGGCAGCACAGTGGGGACAGCAGAGCCTGTGCCAGGATGATGCACAGGCATTGGACAGTGAAACCTGTGGTGAGTCACTATGTGGGCAGAGGATGTGGTACATGGCTCGGAGGAGTGGGGAAGACACGGGCCCAGTGCTGCTGCTCACCCCTCCTCTTTGGAGAAGAGCAAGCAGTAGTGTGGGAAGATGGCCCTGACCATGGCAGGGAGTTGGAATCTTAAGGACCTTTCCAACCCTAACTATTCTATGATTCTATGGCTGAGGGCACATCTTGGGCAAGCTTCATGGTATATGGGCACAAGGAGCAGCCCATCTGCAGGTAACTGGGGATGGAGGCAGGCATAGGTGAGGCAGCTCCTCCAGTGAGCACTCCAACAGAGCAGCAGACAGACAGAGGTGACTGTGCTTTATTTCATTGGGAAATTTTGGATTTGGGAACCACTGCTCTTATTAAAACATGATGTTTGGACACTGGTTCTCAACACAATGGGAAGACTTATTACCTCTTTTATAATGTTAAAATCTAAATGTTTATCCTGACAGCTGTGTAACAGATGGGAAGTAAGGCATGTGGAAAGCAAAATGACTAAACACATGATGGACCAACAAATCAAAGCATATCTTAATCATAAGGTGACTACAACATCTAGTAAATTTAACCCTGGGAAAAAGTTTGTTGAATGCAGTCTTTGAATGGTAATAAATCTGCTGAATTAATTGAAAGAGGATAGAGGAGGAGGTACCACAAGTGCTAAAGTTACCACAGAAGATAGTCCTAGACAGTTGCACAGCCCACAGCCTGCTCTTTCAACACTCTTATGTGATGTGATAGCCATCTCTCTGAGCAAAGAACCACTTCCATGAAATGCTGTGACTCTAAAGGTGGGAGAAAATTGTTCAATGAGTCATCAGTTCATTGGAAAAGGTACTTTAGGTTTGGCCAAGCCAATTTATGAAATGGAGTTGAATTTTGCTCCAAAATCACAAATGCCGAAAATTTTTGGAGTGCTGAAACACTGGAATTAGACAAGGGTAAACAATGGTTTAGACAGCTCAAGGGTAGTTGCACTTCTGATGGGTTCTGTTCATGCCAAAACCTGAGCTAGGTGATGGAGACGTTGTTCCTCATCCATTAACTGGATGATTAACACAACAATGCACACCATAATAAGTGTAGATATGATCTCCCTCTCTGAGTAATTCAGACCACAGATTTGAACAACCTTCTCTTGTACTCAAGAAATCATTATTTTTAAATAGTATACACAAACCAGAATACCATAAAATGAATGAAAGGGTAGGAAAATACCTGATAACGATTTCCTGAAAACTGCAAGTTAAGTTTCCCTTCCTGAGACTCACTTTTACAGGATAAGTACCCATCAGATATTCAACCACTTATGACCTGGGCTCCTTAGGAGCTCAACAACCCTTTCTATATTAGTTGGAGAAGGAGAGAGCTGTAGTTTAATTTATATGCTGGAAACAGGAGCTGCAGAATTAGACACTAGAAAGGTGTAAAATAAAACCATTCTGGAGCTGGTGGATGCAGATTGGCAAGAGCAGCTTAATGAACAAACAGGTATGTCACCACCCACTGGTGGACCGCCTTTGGTCTCTGCAGTGAGTCAGAGCAACACACCACCTGCAAGCACAGTAATTAACTCAAAAATGCTTTGTGAGAAAGCATAAGCAAAGGCAAGATACAGTGGGCATTACCTAAGTTATCTAATTCCTATCTGAGCCCACTCAGGCACTGTGACAATGAGATCCATAATTTCATCACACTATCATAGAATTATAGAATCATAGAATAGTTGGGGTTGGAAAGGACCTTGAGATCATCTAGTTCTAACCCCACTGCCATAGGCAGGGACACCCACACTAAACCATATCACCCAAGGCTCTGTCCAACCTGGCCTTGAACACCACCAGGGATGGGGCATTCATAACTTCCTGGGCAACCCATTCCAGTGCCTCACCACCCTCACAGTAAAGAACTTCTTCCTTATATCCAATCTAAACTTTCCTGTTTAAGTTTGAACCCGTTACTCCTTGTCCTATCACTACAGTCCCTAATGAAGAGTCCCTCCCCAGCATCCCTA